>JAPYYZ010019297.1:0-15401 GCA_030522705.1 Eretmocerus eremicus
GCTTAAAATATTGAGGTAACAAGGATTTTATCATTCAGAATGTCTATTTAAATATAAGAAGAGTATTATAAGATTTTGATGTAACTTTCAGCTTGAAAAGGTCTATATTGTATAGACAAAACGTCGCACTAAATGTGCAATAAATCAATAGCAGGAAAAACCGATCGAAGCTCAATTCCATTGAGTCTTAAGTACTGCTTGATTTTGCTGAGAATCAAGCTTTTCAGTTCAGGATGCTGTTCAAATATTCGATAACAACAACAATCAAAGTACTATAACAACAGTATTCCTGTGTTACATGAAGGATTCATAACTGCATCGTGAAAGCATCGCTGTACTATCTGATAACTTCGTTCATGATTCTACTTCTGTTCATTGTGTTCCAACGATACTCGCAGATCACATAAAAGAGAATTACCCATCCGCAAAGGAGGTGATATACTTCAGCGACGGTGCAGCTCAGCATTTCAAGAATGAACATCATTTTTCCAATCTAATGAACCACCAGGAAGACTTCTCGCTGGAAGCAGAATGGCATTCCAACGCCACAGCTCATAGAAAGAATGCTTGTGATGCTGTTGGTGCCTGTGTGGAAAGCAATGCTCGGCGAGCAAGTTCACAGAATGTTTCCGGTAATAAAATCACTACGCCTCGACAACTTTCTGAATGGGCGTGTGAGAAGATGAAGGGTATAGAAATTGTTTTCATTTCTAAGGGAGAGTATCTCCAGGCTCAGAGTAACCTGTCGAAGAGATTTGATGAAGGAAGGACTGTTCCCAAAACACTCTCGTATCACTCAATATGAGTTCTGCCGGAAACCGAGCAGTGACAGTTGAGACCTGTCTCTGCCTCTTCGAATGCAGATTTATTCTCCAAATCTTTGATATACCAGAGGAAGAAGCGCCAGCTGCTACAGAGAGATGGCCACCATGATCCGAGTGAGAAACCTCGAGCAGGATGAATCTGATCGGTTTCTCATGAGACTCGAAATCACGAACGGTCCTTTTCAGGGTCAGCGATATCTTCTACGTGAATCAGACAATTGTTATGTTCTGAAATGAAATTCATCAGAAATGTATCATACAAAATGAACGAATCCTCTCAAACTGTTTCCTCAATCTATCCTAGGATCCTCCATCCAGATCTGTAACAAAAACATAGATCATCGACGAGCCAACTTTCTCAGATGCTGTTTGCAAGAGAGGTATTGGGAATAGTCTTTGGATGACTGCTCTAACGGAGGCGAACAAAGTAGAGTTCTCGGATGCACATCAATGCCATCGGTGCACACAGCGACGTACCTGAGTACTTGGAAGAGCGCCCGGCTCCGTCGAAACGGGTCCGGCGCGTCCGGATTGCCTCACATTGAGATCTATATCTGGTGGATGGAATATGGACCCACTCTGGAAACTATCCTGTTCTAACGTGAATGAATGTGAGAATCGCTCATCGGAGTTTGATCACATTTGAACATGGGCTCCTTGCGATATTTACTGCTAAACTTTCTTCCAATTTTTCTCATGGAGTGAGAATTCTTACGAGAGAACAGATATGCTCATTGAAAAAATCGTAGAAGGATTTTCCGATCAATGCAAAAATAGTACATTAAGCAACAAGGGTAAGAATGGACATTTCCGCACCAGTGGCCGCGAAGAGTGCGGTAATGTGACTTCATCGCACGATTCCGGCGACGAGTGCGGAAAATTCCACCCGTGTTGCTTATCCTATTTCATGCGAATTCGTGCGGAAAGTTGTGACGTACTCTACTTTCAATTTTAGGAGTGGATGAGCCGTCTTAAATAGGTTTCCTAAGGTTTCGATTTTCTCAGAGCAGATCAAGGAGATTTCAAGTTAGCTATTGCAATTACTTCTGAGATATTCTTTAGTGCAAATTAAGATCTCAAGTTAGCTTTTACAATTAGTTCTGAGGTATTCTTAAGTGCAAATCAAGATCTCAAATTAGCTAATACAATTAGCCTTACATATATGTTAGTTGTGATAATTTTTTTTGTAATTAGATCCAATGAAATTATTGGAGAACAGATATTTCACATAAGAAGGCCTATTGACTAGTTACAAAATTTATTGAACAGAAATTATTTCTTTACATCTAATTTTTCTGATTTTGTACAGAAAACCAGCCTCATTTTGTAATAATATGAGGTACGGTACGGGGGGCGGAGGGCGCAGAAAGGTGTCCAGGGGCGGAGCCCCTGGTGGGGGTGCAGGGGGCGAAGCCCCTGCCGGGCGGGTTCTTACGACTGAGAAGAAGTTTTGAAGAATGTATCAGAAAAATTCTCTCCATATCCATGTCGAACGCATTTTGTAGTGATATTTTTACGCATATATTCATTTTCACGCATTGGAGAGACTCAATTTTTACGAACAATTCTGACTTTGCGCACGAAAGAAAAATGTGAGTGATTCTTTCGAAACTGTGGAATTTGATGTTCATGGCTACCATTTTCAAGCAATGATGAGTCAGCCCAATCTAACTGTAGGATAGTTTGATGTTCATCATCACCAACATATAAGGATAGTTTGAAAATATGACAGATGCCTTTTTCAACGCTTTACGCGCGATTATATGCCTAAAATTGCACATTTTTGCATGCCCGGACGATGAGATGCGTCAATCATACCCGTGAATTAGCCATTTACGTATTGTAATGCTCTTCTCTGACTATGGTTCTCCAAAGTTGAGGCTTGGAAGAAAAATTTCAGTCAGTGGTAGTAGCCCCATCGTGATTATTAGGAAGTTTCATCAACAAAAACCACGTGTCCGTAGACATTTTTTTTTTTTTTTTTTTTATTACGCATTCTCAACCTCTTTCTGAGGTTATCCTGCGGGACCTACAGTTTTAGGTGGGTTCCGAACCACCGAAACCACCGAAAGGGCACTTATGGAAATTCATATTGGTGCCACCGGAGAGACTCGAACCCTGGCCTTCTGCGTTGAATTCCGTAGAAATGATGACACATTCCGTGGCACATGGAAAAAACATTATTGTTTTGAAGTCGACCTCTCGACTGATAGCAGCTTCATTCGGCTCGAATATATTACCTACTATCAGAAAATACCAACTTCGGCCATTTCCCTGATGCAAGAATGATCGGAGGATTCAGGAAATCGAATTCTTAGAATGCCACAAATCTTGATCCAATGGGCATCTTTGACCCGCAAATTCCACTATTTTGAGAGAATCGCCCATATAAGTCACAATAGATCGTCAAATGATGACATTCCACGGGATGTGCAGTAAAGTCAAGCTCGACGGAACGTGAGATAATGGCCATAAGACCGCAAGCTTACGAACCCCCGAGACCGGAGTTCACGCGTAGTGCGAATCGTTTCCGAATCCCCGAGAGGCTATGAACACCCGAGCTGACAAACCTCTAAAACCGGAATCTCGACGAGGTAGAACTCCTCCCCATATCCCAGACAGGCTATAAACCAGCAAGCTGAATGACCCTCGTGATCAGATTCCCTGCTCGACTGAATTTGGATATAAGCCCCACCTAGCTATAGTTTCGGTCGCGAGGGTTTGTTAGCTCGCGGGCTCAGAACCTTCCTGGGATTTGGGGCGATTCCCACCTGCTATAATCTCGGACACAGGGGTCTCTCAGCTAGCGGGTGCATAGCCTTCCTGAAATTTGGGAACGATTTTCACCTCGCTATGATCTTTTCACGGGGGTTCATCGGCTTGCGGGCTCATAGCCTGCCTGAGATTTGGAGCCTAATACTACGTCGCCAAGATCCTGGTCTCGGGGGTTTGTTTAGTTGAGCTTTCATGGTCGGTCTGAAATTTGAGGATGGTCCCCGCTTCACTGGAACTCTGGTCTCGAGAGTTAGTCAGCTTGCGGAATATCCTCTCTGGGATGTAGGGAGTATCCACTCCACGATGGAATTCCGATATTGGAAGTTTATTAGCTTGTGGGCTTATAGCCCGTCCGGGGTTTGTGGATGATTTCCACTTCGCTGGAATTCCCATCTTGGGGGTTGATCAGCTTGCGGATTGATAGCTTTGCTGGGATTCGGGGAGGATTCCCAACTAGCTTGAATTCCGGTCTCAGGGGTTTGTTAGCTTGCGGGTTCAGACCCTTTCTAGAATTTGGAGCCTTATCCCACCTCGCAGAGTTTATGGTCTTGGAGATTCGTCAGGTTGAGCTTTCATGTTCGTTTTTGGATTTGGGGACGGTTCCCGCGTTGCAGGAAGTCTTATCTTGGGGGTTAGTTAGCTTGCAGGTTTATAGTCTGTCTGGTATGTGAAGAATATTCCTCCCATGCTAGAATTCCGATATTGGGAGTTTGTGAGCTTGCGGGTTCATAGCTCCCCTGGAATTTGGGGACGATTCCTAACTCGCTGGAATTCCGGTATCAGGGATTTGTTAGCTTTCGGGTTCATAGCCTTTTTGGGATTTTGGGCGATTCCTACCTGGCTTCAGATCCAGAAATAGATTCCTGGAAAAAGTTGTGTGTGTTGAATGTGTGATCGTAGACCTTCACCGAAGTTCTAGAGAACCTATCAGACCATAACAGGAAGATATCATCAGGTACGATTACTGTTCAGTACTCACAGAAGCAGAGGGAAGAATCTCAATCATTTTCCCAGCGGAGAGCTAGAGAATCAAGGAACATGTGTTCCCATCGATCACACATGAACTGATACAGCTTCTTCTGTTCGGAACATCATAACCGATCGGACGTCTTTTGTCAAGAATATCATGAAGAATACATAGAAAAATTCTCAAGAGCTCTCATCCATCCACTCGACATACAGGACTTCAAAGATTGAAATCACATAGTGTCAGAGGTGGGCCTTCATCTGAATGGAGCGGGGGATAAGATCTTAGACCTCCTTCGTGGGACTGCATACACACGAGGAGAGAGCATGAAAAGCAGTTTGATGATCCAGAGGTTCTAAGGATGGATGCCAATTTATTGTTCGGGGAACTAACTTTGAATACAGGTCATAATACAGACGCCGATGTGCATATGGTCACCGTTATTACCACACAAGATTTTCGTCTTGCCATGAAGATATGAATATAGTAATATAAATGATGAGTATGGTGACTAGGAAATATAAGTTACGTTGGGAAGAAAAGTTTTGGCAATAAGGGGTTGTCAAATCCTATGAAAAACATAGTTTTGGACATGGGTAGACACGTCAGGTACAAAAATCATGTGATATCTAGAATACATGATCGAATGGAACACTAGAGATTGAAGTACTGGGAACTCTCAACCCTCGTTGAGGATTGCTCGAGTGAGAATTCTCGGACCACCCCCTCGAAAAGAGATAGCGATATTAAGTGTCTTATTCAAGGAGTGTCACGTGGGAGAGTAGCGATGCCCTCTCGCGCGCACTTCTCTCCCATGCCATGACGTTGCAGCCGCGTCGACTACGCGAGCCACGCAACCCTCGCGGGCGGTTCATCGGTCGTCGCGGATGCACCGTCAGCGTTTCTGACGGAGCTTCGCTCATCCCCACTGCACTTTTGGCCGCGCCACGAGCCATCGTCGTCGACGAGGACTCGCGTCGCAGACAGACCGCTCTGACCAACCTTCCCATCAACATCACTCTCTCAACTCTGATATTCTCTTCCATTTAAAACCTCATTCATACACCTCGTGGTCATTCTGAAGGTCCCCTATCCATATAACATCCCATTTTTCGTGCTAGGTGGGATTATCGTGGTCATTCTGATAGGAATCTCTTAGGATAGATTCGTGCCCTGATTCACATATCCTCCTGAAGAAAAAACTATCACCCTTAAAACATCCAACTATTGAGGCCCATTATTGATGCCCTAATTCATCAAGATGGTTTGTGACACGATAGTGGATGTATGAAACCATGATAGGATTCTCTTGGAATGTATGGGTGCCCTAATTCACTCATCGTTCAATCGTTAAATCATCTGAAAATTTCCGCGAGAGTGACAGTATTGGAAAGGGGAGTTCGAGACTGAACAAGAAGGAGAACAAGGACGACGCAGCTCAACCGGATGTCGTCGTCGAGGACCATCTGAACTTGACCGCCCGCCCGCCCGAACAGCCACCAACACCGGCCTACTCAGCCCGGACGAGAGACTTTGGAACCACATCAGCTAGGTGCTATCGCATCACCCAGCTGCCCCGTCGACCAGCCGACAGAGAGAAGCCACAAGGAGTGCTATGCTGAGCATCATGATCGCCTTGGCCTGCTGCAGCTTCTCTTCTCAAGCGTAAATACCGACCATATCATATTCACTCGTCTCTCGAGATGATTCTATTGCGCTAGCATACACGACTCTCCATAGCTCGCATAAAATCTTGAATCAAAGATTTTACAAAATGTCAAAGGTCAGAAACCTTTTCACGAAGTCGAAAAGTAAGGAAACGCTGGCTTAGACTGGAGCCATTCAGAAGGATTCTAACTATCGACCGGAATTATTTGATGAAAATCTACGGGATGGAGAGAATGATACTCGGAATGGTCAAACTGGATACGATCCCAGCAGTTTCAATGCTCATTTTGATGGAGAAGATCTTGATGGAGCATGGGGAGATGATGTGGGTGCGAGAGAGATGTTGAGAGAGATGCAATGCGCCGCCGATGAGTCGCACTAATTTGCCGGCGATTTCGCGGCAATACGAAGGTCCGAGTTACCAACGGTGGCGCGAGGCAGTACCGTTATACGATGAATCGCCAATTCGAGTACAACCGATCCGTCCACCGAACAATAGCCAGATCCGCGCCATGCCGTTGCCGTCGGTATTTTGTGTCATGGCTCCTGACGGTCAAATTATTGAGATGAGGAAAAACCAAGATCAGAACTCAAGCGTCGAACGCGCCCGACACTTACAATGAAGCCATGTTTGTGGCATTTGCCGGCCTCACACCTGATGACTTGGCTATTCATTGTGATGACATATATCTATGGGCAGATGACCTTGATAGGCATGAGAGGGAAATTAGGGAATCCATTCAAAGGATCTCTGAGGCCAACTCAACTATTCCGCCGAAAGAGTGCCAACTTTCACGTCGCGGGGCAGAAGTATTGTGCCACATTGTCGGCAAGGGCCCGATTGAGCCGGATCCAGCGAAAACTGAGGCAGACCGCGAGTACCCAGTACCGACAGATGTCAGAAAAATCCGACAATTTTTAGGTCTTACTGGCTACTACCGAAGATTCATCGAAAATTATGCGAGAATCGCGTACTCCCTCACAAACTTTTTCAAGAAAGAAGAGCCCTTTATTTGGGGCGTTGAGCAGCAGTGCGCGTTCAAAGAATCGTGTGACGCACTGTGCAGCAAGACAGTGCTTGCAGGGCCCGATTTTTCCAAAGAATGGATCGTTACGTGTGATGCGTCAGACTATAGCATCGGCGCGATTGTCAGCCAAGGCGAAATTAGCAAAGATAGACCCGTAGCCTTCACGTCTCGCGTATTGAGAGCAAGTCAACTCAGATGGAGTGTTTTTGATGAAGAACTTCTTGCGACTGTTCACGCGGAAGATTGCTTCCGTCCGTATTGATACGGGAATAAATCCACCGTGATCACGGATCACGAGCCGCTCCGCCATTTTCATGCGTCACAAAAACCTGTCATGCGATATAACCGATTGGAGGCTCAATTGCGGGGTTACGATCTCGACGTGGTGTACCGAGCCGGGGAAGAAAACGTAACCGCAGACGCGCTATCGCGAAATCCGATTATCAGAAAGGGCGAAATTGATCCCGAGCTCCCACGAGAGAGGCTCTATGAATCGGCTGATGAACAGGACGAGGAGGACCTATCGTATTGCGAAGATCAGCCCCCAGGCCGTTGATATAGAAGGCGCGCGACTCGCATGCCGGGAGCCGGAAAATTGGAAATCTCAGAGACGGAAGGAACTAGTACGGATGACGCCCCGAGAAAGCGAGAATCGAATGATCCTTCCGTTGCGACAGAATCCAAGTTCGAGTCTAGTATGAGGTCGGAAAAACTGAAAAGACCTCGGAAAATCTATAGGAAAACGCGTAGATCACAGCGCATTGGAAAATTGTTTCCCTCACTAAACTTCCCGGGACTATCGCCACCACACGAACCAGCCGTTGCGCCATCACTATCCCAACCGCAGCGCGTTCAACCACTCGATTCAGCTGAAAATTCTGCCGAGGAAATTTTTGTCGAGTCTCGAGACTCGGAGCGCACTCATCGTGTGTCGGAGGTGTTACCTCGGGTCGGGTGCCCGAGCGTCCAGTATCGAACGCCAAAAAAGGTTACAGAGCGATGAGATTGAGCGGCAGAGTGAACTGCATTGCGATGACATTGAGCCGCAACCACAACCGCGTAGCGATGAGCCGCATTCCGAAGTGCGAGAGTGCGAGCGCGTAGAGAGCGCACTCGCTTCTCCCTCGTCGTCACAGGAGCTTGCGATAGCTGCGCGAGATGAATCTCGAGCGCTTCCGCCGCCGCATGAGCAGCGAGCAAGCGAGGCGCCTGATGAGATTGCGCAATTTGTGAGCCCCGCGATTCCTGAATCTGCAGTAGAGAGGATAGATGGAAGTTCTCAAAATTCCGAAAAGGGTATGCAGATCGACTCCTTCCCTCAACAGACCCACGGAAATCTGGAAGATGGATTACAGGAGCTGGAGTTTGGTTCTGCGTGCGCGGAGAGAGCAATTAACCTCGAGAGAGATGTGAATATTCCTTATTTATCCCGGGGTAATTGCTTATTTGTGCCACTCATTTTTGGTGGTGGACTGAAGACTACCCCACCCGAACTTCGGTTGAAATTACTGACTGAGGGAAATTTCGAGTCATGCACGGATGCAGATGAGACGTGCGAAATTCTCGTGTCTCAAAAGCGGTATGAGAACGTCGACTGCATACTCGTGTTCTCACGGCTATTCAGCAGAAACGTCTGCGTTCATGTTCATCCTGGATCAGCTTGTGGGTCACATGCTCACATTCGCTCGAACGAAAATAGAGAATTTATTCATCTACATTTCGACGCCTCCTATCGAGAAGATGGTATTTCAAAACTCAATTCTAGAAGATGCTATCTCCTATACTATCAACATAGGAGATACCGTCTTCCAGAATTGAGTTTTGAGATACCATCTTCTCGATAGGAGGCATCGATTCAGACACGCCATCCGAACATTACACGCCTCTGCTGCCGATTCAGACGTCGCGCGACAAAAATTCTCGCGAAAGCGACGAATGAAATGATGAGTCGACGAAAACGGACCCGCGAATGAGAATCCCTGGAGTGCGGAAAACGAGACCTCGGAGAATTCTCGAGCTCAACCGCAATCCGAGAGTCAGCCTTACCTAAAGCGCACTCAGCTGCGCTCGACAAATATCTGGTTGCGCAAGCTCGGCCGCCACGTGAAAAGCCCCCGTTGGCACTTGGTGACAATGAGCATGCGCAACCGTTGCAGAAATCATTTCCCGTCGATGAGCACTCATTTGGCTACAGAGAAAATCTCGCCTTCTTCGTCACGTGTGATAGAGAATCGGAGACAGAAACCATCGAGTTATTAACTGAAAAAGATTATATTGATCCTAGAGTCATTCTTGATGGAAATTCCTCGACTGGAGACGTACACGAATGCCGAATGAACAACTTGAGTATATTTTGCACATTCATCAAGAATAACATGGCCGAAAGACCACTTCAAAATGTCATTAGAAAAGCTCTCAGAAATTCGGAAGAGCACATTTTCTAAACAGAACTCAAAACAATAGGCTTCATTCGAGATGACCAGATTTTGTCGCCAAGAATGTGGCCAAAAGATATTGGATCATTCGGAAAAATTCTTGAGGGCATGCTTCTGAAAGCAATACTTTTCAAGCACAATTTGAAAGTACCACCCGAAATCGACAGATACAAGTTGATTGAAGAATTCCATTAGTCAGTCAGTGGTGCTCATTTGGGCTGTAATGAATCTGCCAGAGCTCTCGGAAACGTCTATTTTTGGAAGAACATGCACGATGATGTGAAAGCCGTGGTCAAGAGATGTGACGATTGTGCAGTAGACAAATTAGTAACAACCAAAACTCGTATGCCCATGAATATTACGGACACACCAGTGAGACCTTTCGATGAAATCGCAATCGACCGCTGTTCGCGACGAACCGTGGTTCTGAGTATATTTCATCCGTGCAGTGCCAACTGACACAGTATGTGATACTTATACCCACGCGTCGAGCAACAGCGCATGGTGTAGCGAGAGGCTCGCTCGACAAAGTGATTGCGTACTTTGGACCACCTGGCGGAATTCTGAACGACCAGGGCACGCATATTGTTAACAAAATTTTGAATGAATTTGCAGATGCATTGGGAATCCAAAAATATCACACCTCTGCATATTCTCCAATGAGCAATGGCGTCATCGAGAGGATGCACGCGACACTTACGGAATTCCTCCAAGGTGCTGCCACTGGTTAAACACTCCATCAACACCATGGTGAACGCCAGCACGGGCCACACCTCCATACACTACTCTTCGGATGGAGAGCGAGAACACCAGCGCATCCTACGCAGCGGGACAACTGCGAGACACATGACGATTCTGTCGCCCAAAAATTGATTGATTTGGAGCAAATCCAATCAATTGCAGCTTCAAGTTTGATTAAATCGAAATATCGTTCGAAATTTTATTATTCTAGAAATGTCAATGTGCAGCAATTTCGTGAGGGCGAATACGTTTATATTCTCAATTACCCAATCAAGAATGAAATGGACCAACAGTACATCGGACCATTTGAAGTTTTGGAAATTTATCACAGAACTGAAGACGTCGAAGTCATCAACAGCGGCCTCATGAAAAGCTCGCACATTGACGAAAACGAAAGATGTGCGGACGTACAGATCCAGACAGCACAGAACAGCCTAGGAAACGGGGAGGTTGATGTGTTTCTGCTGATAGCAACTGGTGAATTGTTGACGCTTCGGCACTCTCGTCCTCGGCCTTTCAATAATATCCCGGCCTACAAACGAGGCATCGAAGTCGTCGAAAGTATGTCACCTATGATCGCAAAGGTAAACTAGCAGAACTGCCTCCTTTTGTAGTCAAAGTCGCACATTCGAAGTGAGCAAAGACACGATACGACCCCGTCCTTGGCTCGAATCACTCCGGTCTCCGAACGAGGCGCGTATCGTAGTCATGAAAAGACAACTTTGCCATCAAACGCTCTTCAAAAAATTCTTCAAAGCCCACAGTGCAGCCTGAGATGCGCGACCAAACAAGTTTATCACGCATCCGGACAACACATCCGGTCCCTCATGGTTGAACGCATAGCCCCGCTGTCAACAACGAGTACATCATGAGAAATGAACCTAGTTCACACGGAATCATTGTGAAAGCCCGGCCAAACGGAAAATACTCAACGGTCAGAAAAGAGCTGGAGAATCTACGGAGCTACCTTCCTACTCTGCTAACAATTGGTCCAGGATCAACCATTTCCACTATTTTTATCTTCGAAATTTATGGAGAAATTTATAAACTCTCCCACAATGGGGATTGAACTCATTTGAAGAATTGTAAATCCAGAAATCCACCAACCAGAGGCCGATAGAGGGACGAGAGAGCACGAGCAGCCTGCAATTTGAATGCAGATTATCCGCACGATGGTTGCGATGATGGAAAATCCATCAAGACACCCACGGGGAGACCATCCCCACACCCAAAAAGATGCCCGCCGAGATCATCAACTCCAGAGCGTACAGGGCACCAGAGCGCCAGCCACCCGTCGCTCGCCGTCGGGCGAGCACATCTCCCACAACCAACAGCGAGCGCTCTACCTGCCGTCGGATCGGAGATGACGGCAGTAGAACGCCCCCGGGTGCTGGAATCTTTAGCGGCAATGCAAGTATTGACTCACCATCTGTCACAAGCTACACTGTCAACTTCATCACCATCGGCAGCACGTCCATTATCGGGCATCTCATCAGTGAAGATAGTGGCAGTTGTTCGATGAGTTTTTCAGAATTCTTGAATTGGAGCATAGTGGCGGAAATGGGGAAAATCCCATCGAAAATTCCATATTCGTTTCAGGATTCATTTGAAAAAGCTTCAGAATGGGCCAATTCCATTAAAAAATCTCAGTTATATTCCGAAATCTCATTCAAAAAGCTTAAAAATGGATAAATTCCACTTAGAAGTGTCAGGAAGATACTATAATGCCATTTGAACGGTTTCAAGATGGATAAATTACATGGAACAATGTCAATTGTAATTCAAAGTTTCATGTGGAAATTCCAGGGATGGAGAAGATTTCCGTCGAGAATTTAGTGCTTGTTCAGAATCCCACTTCAGAAGTTCAAAAGAAAAGAAGACGGTCAAATACCATTTCGGAATTTTGGTTAGGTTTCAAAATTCTATTTGAGATAGTTTTGGAATGGCTAGAACTCGTCTCTAAATTACAGAAAAGTGCCAGAATCCCAATGAAAATTTTATTCGAACTCCAAACTATGTCCAAAAGGAGTCCAAACTAGGATGAAACTCCATCGAGAAATTTTCATCCTAGATTAACATGATATCTCGAAGAATCAGGGATGGATGGAATTTCATTAAAAACCTCTACTTGAGTCTTGAATTATATTTGTAACGATCGAAAATGGACGAAAACTCCATTGAAAAATTTCAAGTGAACACCAAAGATCACAACACCCCCACAACATTTATGCATCACTAGGGGGCAAGCATTAAACGGAGATACGAGAGATAATCGAGCCCATGCCTTCTCGGAGAGCACTCATCTCCGCACACGTGGCGAGTCAGACCGGAACTACAGCTTTCACCAACTGCCTCTGGAGAACAATATTTCTTACGATACTCAACATTTATCACTAATACACAATGACACACTCACACACCTCGAATGCGTTGCACGGTCACCATAATGAAACTTTTCCGAATAGCGCGGTATTAATGGCAAGATCGGAAGCGCAAAGCCACTCTCGAACAAAACCGGATCGGCACTGACGAGAGCCGTCGATGACGATCCTCGACAGCCACAGCGGATCTCGGGTCCAGCAGCTTTGGAATGCCCGACCCCTTTTATATAAAGTATGAGCTGAAGCACAATATCCTACCTTATCTCAAGGTCAGCGAGCCGGCAACAGTGTCGGGGGCTCAGTGATCTCTCAAGCCACGACACATCATAATAACGAGCCACTCATGTACGCCCAAAATCGCGTGAGAACGCGAGAGCGGAGAGCCAAAAAATGCGGAGTCATCGAGAGGGTCACTCTACGACTAACCCACGAACTCGTCAGGAAAATTTTCCGAGCTTTCCGAATTTTCCGGAGAACTCCTCGTAGATAGCTTTCCCACCATTGGAAAAGCGCCATCACAAAATTTCAGTCGGACAATTAGTTCCGGAGCTACACCAATTTCCGCGATCGATTGAAAATCACATACACCCGCGACATTACACCCGTTATTTCATCCCCAATCTCACAGAATCTGAAAAATCCCAAAATCACACGAACATAATACAACCTTACACAGATAGGGACATATAGGTTCACATACCTACATCAATTAGGCCCCTATTATAGAGCAATCGGAGCCCATAAAGCCGAAAAATGCAGCAAAATTGAGATAAAAAGTACTGCCCGAGTTTCCACGGCCAAACGCTGGATTTTGAAAAATTTGAAGGTAGAAGCACAGTTCTTCGTTTTTAAGTGTTTGATCTAATGTATTAGAAGAATTTCAGCATAGGAATGGATTGTATGGTACCCCAAAAATGAATTTGAAACGTGGGAATTTTTCGTCCGCAAAAAGTGGAAAAAGGCGACTTTTAGTCTTTGAAATTGCTACTGTGATGCGAATTCCAATCAAATAGATCCCATAGACGTTCATTATTATCGACCAACAATATACTTATATCTACCAATAATATACTCACTCTGATCAATTGTTATTTTAGCGATTCGAAGCATCAGGGAGTCATAATTCATGCTCCGAGAAGAAAAATGTACCTTTCGCAAGGGAAAATCAACCTTATGCGAAACCTTCATTTTCTCAAGTTTGAATCGAAATTTCCACCTGAAAATCATTTCACCGACAGATCATAGTACGCACTTGATGAATAGTGGACCTAAAAGAGTCCAAATCCTATAGAAAAATTTTACCAGAGTAACCAAAAGTTTGAAAATTTAAGGTATGCTGTACGGCAAAATCATGGAATTTTATGATCAAAAACGTGATCGTTAAATTCAGATCAAAATGGGATGATTGTGATATCATTCACCTCCACCAATGTCAATTAATCGAGAATAACTGATGTTCCAAAGGATTCAGTTTTGTGAATTTTCAAAAATTGAAGAGTATCGGCTGAAAAATTTTCGCCTGTAAAATGAAAAATTAAGGCATTGTCGCATTAGAACTCCGTCGATTCGTTCAATTTTTGGACCAAACTCCATAAGTTGCTTCATTGGAATGTCTTATACTAGAATCAAGAACGACCGACACCAAATTACATTCTGGGATCCTAAAAAAAGTTGAAATTTCGCTGGAAAACACAGTTCTTAGAGATCAAAAACATCAACATGTCGATTCACTGTAACTCGGTCAATTTTGGTACGATTTCATTGATTCAGAACTTGCATTGAACGTCTTCCCAAACGCTACAAGACCCCATGCTGGGAAAATTCCGAAAATCCCAAAATTTTTGAGAATTTGTCAAGTGAGAATTCAGAATTTTTCTACCCGAGCAAGCCGTTTCAGACTCGGAATTCCACAAAAGTAACTAACTTTCGACTCAAAATGTGACTCTAATGAATACAGCCGACCCACACGGACATGGACTCTTTCACACACACACACACGCGCGCGCGCGTATCGCATTACAAAGCCAAGGCCAAGAAAGGAAGAACTCAGTCACTAGGTCACTCGCATCAGGAGATGCGATTCTCCGGCCACGGGCGGATGTCATGTGGGAGAGCCGCGATGCGCTGTCGCGCGCACCTCTCCCTCGTGTCATGACGTTGCAGCCGCGACGACTACGCGAGCCGCGCAACCCTCTCGGGCAGTTCGTCGGTCGTCGCTGATGCACCGTCGGCGTTTCTAACGGAGCTTCGCTCATCTCTACTGCACTTTTGGCCGCGCCGCGAGCCATCGTCATCGACGAGGGCTCGCGTCGCGGACAGACCGCTCTGGCCAACCTTTCCATTAACATCACTCTCTCTTTCTCAACTCTCATATTCTCTTTCATTAAAAACCTCATTCTGTAACGGGGTTTTAGACCGTTAAATCCGACGAGCTCCGAATGGCCGAGTGCAATGCCAAAACGGACTCGCGGTTGATGAGACTATGGCGGACGGTATTCTGCTCTTGTAGCCGCTGCGGGCTCCTCGTGCTCCTCGTCGACGACCTCCTGTCGGTCGGGCTCGTTCGTATAGCGATAACGCAT
>JAPYYZ010019318.1:0-10260 GCA_030522705.1 Eretmocerus eremicus
AATAATGCCACGAAGAGCGAGAAAGAGAGAAAGAGAGAGGTAGATGGGGAGAAAGAGGTGTGCGTGAGAGACGGATAGGCGGAGAGCGATATGCACGGAGAGATGGAGAGCGTAGGAGGGGCGATCGAGGAAGGGGGCGTAGGCAGGCGGCGCGGGAGGGGAGCGGGGGCCGTCTGCGCCTGCGCCAATAGCAGACGACTCGGCCTGCCCGTTCGCTGCTGCCCCCGCGCGGCCCGCCGGCCAAGCTCGCGTCGTCCGTACGGGTATGTCGCACTCACCCGCTTCTCTCGCTTCTTGGTGATCCTCTCGGCCGCGTACACCCGGTCGCCCAGATCCATCGCGCTGTCCAGCTGCTGCTGCTGTGGCGGCGGCGGCTCCGCCTGCCCCGGAGAAGAGCTTGGCTATGATCCGCCTCTTGATCTGGTTGATTCCGTTGGCGGTGCCGTCGGCGGGTTCGTCGGCGCTGCCGTTGAGCGAGGCGCTCGTCTGGGACGGTATGGTGGAGCCTTCGACGCGCTGCTGGCGTTGCTGGCGCAGCAGCAGCTGCACCGACTCCTCGCACGCGCGCTTGACCTTGATGCGCTCGGAGCTGCGCAGCGCGGACTCGTAGTCGTCGTAGAGGCTGAGCAACGACGACGACGACGAAGCCGACGAGGCGACTCGCTTCTCGCTGCGCTTTTGCGGAATCGTCGTGGCGGTCGTGGGCGCAGCGATCGCGAGAGCAGCTAGCGCGCCCGACGGACCGATCTCCGCCTAGACAACGTAAGCTCTCGATGATCGCCGGGGACGAGGGGGAAAAACGCGCCGCACCGCGCTCTCTCTCTGCCGCTGCGATTTTTTCAGCGCGGATCGGCAGACACCCGAAGACACTCGCGCCGCTCGTCACCAACTGCACCAGCACCCATTGGACCCACTCGCGCTCCAACTCCGCGGACGGACACCTGTCAATCTCTCGATTATCGCGAGCACGCACCACGTGCGATCGGCAGCAGACGCCAGTCGCTTGTTTACATTCACTTGTTTACTCCCGCGCTGCACAGCTGCGCGAGCCTCGGCACTTTGATCGTGCGGCGGATTTTAATACGGGCACATGGACGACACACACACGGCAAGAAGGCGTTGGCAGCGGCGGCGGCGGCTGCTCGTCGAGGCTTTCTCTCCTCGCAGCAGCGGCTCATGCACAACACGCGCGCACTCACACTCGCCGAAACGACCGCTCACGGACGCGGGCGCAACGGTTTCTCCCGACTGCGACGACACCGCGTCGAAGCTGAACCAGCTCGCCGCGAGCCCAGGAGACGACGTCCAGGTGATGTCGACTTCCAGCGGACGACCCGAGCGGAGCAGCGCTGGCTCGTGCACGGGTGTCGGCGCTGGCCGAGTTGGGTTTCGAGGTTATGAGGCGCGAGAGCGCGCGCCGATTCGGGAGCAGCCGCTCTCTAGAGTTGCGACGAGGCACGGGCCGCGGCGGAGCAGCTGCCGGGCAGCCTATCTCCGTCTCCGTCCAACGCACTGGGTGGCTGGCTCGGGAGCTCACGCGACGCGGACTCCGAGTCGCATCGTCCGGTTCGAGGCCGACTGAGGCGGCCGCGGCGGCGCACGGCGCACCGCTGCGCTGCTGCTCGCCCCTCCACCGGCGGCGCCTCCAACAACTGCCGCCGTCGCTGTCGCACTCGTTGGAGCCCCGACTCGGCGCTGCCTCGGGATGAGCAGCGCACTTGGACTCGTCCGTGTGCCTGTGCGTGTGCGCCGGCACCCGATTCGGGCGCCGAGTGGGGATTTGGAGCGAGAGGGGAGGCGGAGGGGAAGATCTGGCGCTGTGTTTGCGCGACTCGCGAGCGGCGGCGGATGGCGCGCTGTTGCCAAGTCTCCGAGCACGGGCCGTGTACGCGCTCGTGTCGATACCTCCGCGGCGCGTACACTGGCGACGCGGCCGATCAAAAGACGAGACTCGCCGCTGCCTCGCCTATATCTCTCTCTCTCGGCTATCTGCTCCGATTCTCTCTGTGTCGCACTCGCCGAGGAAGAAACTGCGGGGGCAGCGGTCTTCGGAGCTCCAATTTTGGAGCAGCAGCGGTGCAGACGCGGCAACGTCGCTTTCACAGATGGGCGCGCGGCACACCGATGCACACAGACACCCGGACACTGGCGACACGAAATACGCCGGTACAGATATGCGGAGGCTCTCGGCTCCGACTCGGCATACGAATTCAATCGCTGGACGGGAGCCGAGTGTGGTCGGCGGTCGCACCTGCACGGGGTGCGCAATTAAATTGCGCAGCGGCTCTCGAAGCGCGGACACGTGCGAGTTGCGAGCGGTGCGGCCAGCGGCGGTGAACTGGCGAGGCCACCGACGAGACGGAGTCGCGCAGCAGCTTGTGCGGATTCGGGAGAGCGGGCAAGAGCGCTTGAATAAAGAGCGCGTTGCGACGCGATTGGTCGGCGAGAAGGGAGTCGGTCGGGCGCCGGTGTCCGACGGCCAATCGCGGCTCGGGAGCGGCCCACGAGGCTACCCCCTCCGGCGCCTTATGGGTGGAGCACCGGCCGCTCGGCCGAGCTACGACGGAGCCGTTGGAGCTCTCGGTGTATGCCCGTTTATCCGACTCGGGTTTTTTTCATCGCCGCGCGGCGTTTGCGAGGGGAGACGAGTCCCCTTCTCTCCTCTTGCCGGCTCGCGCTCGCCGCGGGGCACTTGTGTTTGTGCGAGAGCAGCCGCCGCGAGCGATGCCGACTTGTACGAGTTGGAGCTCGGAGTCCTCTTTTTATTCGAGTTCCTCTCCTTCTTTCTCTCTTCCTCGCGCGGCGTGAGAGCTGCGCGGGCCGTTGATCGCCGTTGCGAGCGATGCCTATCCTCGGCCTGTGTATATGTGCGAGCTCGAGCTAAGCGACGCCAACTCGCAGACCCGTCATTTTTACGAGCCAACGCTCGCCGCGTCGCTTGCTTTGCGGCCAGATCGTCCTCGAGGCCCTTGTTGCTCCGAGCAGAGCCGCTGATCTGACCGGATCTGCGCCCAGGAATTCTTTGGTCATCGTGACATAAGTCGTGCATCTTCTACCCACACGATCCACTTGATACTTGTAGGGAATTCCAAATAAATATCTCCGACTTGCGCGAGATGCCAAGTGGATTCTCCCAATACAACTCGTAATGTTTCGGGCACATTTCCAGCGATTATTCTTCATTGCGCCATGTGATAATTGACTAGTTGGGATGGATATGCTGATTGAGCGTGACACTCAATCCCTGCATGCGAAAATGACTTCATCCCCATTTGAGATAACGCTGCGTATGGCGAGGAAGCAGCCGTCCGCAGCTCATCTTATTTGCATGCTCGAAGATGAGCCGCATGTCATCATATCTTCTTCATTGCACGACCTGATATTGATCCTGTATGCAGTTAAGCATACTGTATCACACGACTTTGAGTAGGTACTTTTTACACGACCTGATTCCCGATGATGAATAAAAGGTGGTCAATAATAAACGAGCTACTTCGCAGTCATGCTATTGATATCGGGATTGGCATTCGGAAACGGTGGAAGCTAAGAAAAACACCAAAATGGTTCTTGAGTCCAACATCACTTCGTTTTCTTCAATACATAGATACAGCTTTTCGCCCAGTGATTTGAGCCAGCTTAGCAAGAACAGAACGATAGTTATTAATCTGAAAAGTGTTGGACGAGCCGAATCCGAGGTATGGATCGTGACGAGTTAGTTTGGGTGAAAATCGTTTGGTCTTTATATCAGTCATTGCCGAATCATGAAATGGAGCTAGGACCTGTATGAAAATGTACCGGTCATTCTAATCAACCCGTTGAGTAGGTGTTCTCAACGTTTCAAAGCGATTGAAACTAGCGACGTAGTTGCACGCTCTTTTTCTGGCGGCAAGCGCGTCTTTCATTATCTTGTATTTTTTTGGCTGCTATTGCTGGGGGTGTAATATATGTGCTCGCGTGATATCGTGATAATGCGCTCTTTTATTGGCTGCGACTTCGAAACGGACGCGAATATAAGCCACTATCATCGCATCTTTACAAGAACCCGTATTCTTTGTACCGGGTATTTCGCGAGATTTCTTGCCGGAGCTGGCAATTATTTCTTATGTTAAATCATGGATGAGAAACGCATGCAACCATCCATCTTTCCAAATTAATGACGCGATAGAGCGGGATGTCGCTGGGAGCATCAATTTGGAAAATCATCGTATGACGATGCTTATTATGATGACATGTAAGAATCAGCCACAACCCTGGTAGAAAAGCGAATGCGAGATGGCCAGAAATCGGATATAAATCGCCGATTTCTGGCCAGTTAGACCGGAAATTGGCCAGTTTTGGCCCATTTATGGCCAATTCTATTTCCATTTTCTACTAGGGAAGTAACGTCAAAAATATGGTATTGAATGTGGGATCTATAGAGAAGTAAAAAGACTGCTAACCCACAAAACCGATAAGCTGAGAAAATTGCAAAAGACTTTGGTCATCTGCATATTTGATCACCATGCATTCTTCATTACAAAAGTGATTATTTAAGAGAAATTAGACAAACTTTTTAAATTTCTGATCTTGACAGATAGACGCAGACCGCGGCTACGATGATACCAATAGCTCAAAATCTTCAGAAATCTCAATCACGCTCTTTTTACTTTTCACGGCAGATCTGTAACCTATGTTACAGATGTATTATATGCGATGATGTATGAAATTTCAATGCATGTTGACATAACACATCTTGAAGTTTTGTGCTGTTCAAACGTGTGATTAAGGGCTTAGAAAACGTTTGATTGCGCTAAAAACGGGATCTGATGAAACAGCGATTGAGGCTCTCCAACAGTAAATATATAATAGTACTTTTATTTGTGTCTGATGTGAGATGCTCAGAATCTTTATTTCAGAGCAGTCAATACTCGAGCGCTGCTACGATCGGCTATGGCAATATATATTGTTGACCGGCCGTTTTGCTATGGATCTTGAGAATTATTAGAATTAGATTTTATAGAAGTTAAGGCTATAATGAAACTTTAGCGGATCCGGACCTCTGCGGGTCTTTGAAAATCATGGATTCGAAACATTTACTCTTTGAAAACAGTTCCTCCACTGCCCGCGGATATGGAGTTGCTTCGGATCCTAGCCTCTAGATTCGATATGCATTCGAATCCAAATAGGGCAAGCGTCTACGATCAATGTCATAAACTCAAAAGACCCGTGAGGATCGCGGATCTGCATAAGAATAAAAGTATATTTGTAGCGGATAAAATAAGTATATGGATTGAATTCACTCGGGAAAATTCCAGTGGAGGACTGTATGTAATTCCCACTGTGTAGAAGCCTCTTTTCTCCGTGGTTCTAAATTCACGAGAATCAAGAAGAGTCATATCGATACCCAATATTTGATGAATCGTTGATCTTCACACAAAAGTGAACCATTCCGGCGATACGACGATATAATAACTCTTTGAATTCTGATGACTTCTAGATTTTTGGGCTCCTCTTCAAAAATTAAATGACAGTATTTGCCATTATGAATCATAACTATGTGAACTTATCGCTCGTAAGATGAGACCAAAACGAGATGTAATTTTTTTTACATGCCATCGTCAATCAAAAACGGTAGAAAAACGTTGTTTTCATCATACCCTCTGTGATGCTGTAGTATCAAGTGACTTTAGTTTATTAAAAACAAAAATCTGTTGCAATAGACTGCATCTTCTCATTTTTGCAGAGTAAGCTAGATTTTGTTCATCAGGCTAGGCTCGTGTGGGTCGAAAGTTTGAAAAAACCTCAGTCAGGGTGATCTGATCCAATCGAGAACCCCGGATTGGCCCTGCATGAGTCGAGCGTCTTACCACTGATGAAAATAGTATATTATTGTTGCGGCAATGCGTTTTGTCCCGGACGAGTTCGGGAAAGGGTGCATTTACGCAACAAGATTTATAAGTTATTTTATAGCGAAAAAACCGGGAAATGCGTTTTTTCACGAATGAGACCCGGTGAGGAGGCGTGAAAAAACGCGTTTTTCGGGCTTGTTCCTATGAAAGTCATACCATGATCATACTATATATGGCCTTGGTAAGCATCCAATTTAACATACGGGTGACCATAGAAAATTTTCTGATCGAGATGCCAGATCGGCGTTCCTTATTCAGACCATGTCAGATCCGTGCTTCGACAACCGTTTATATACATTTGAAATGTGCATGAATCTGCAACGTATCATACATCACGGCCATCAGTCACAGTTTACTGTGTTAGAAATGCATTTTTTCCGGTAATTCTCCAATAAAGAAAAATCTACTTCAAAAGGGTCATGTTCTGATCCATTTCAGTTGGAGGATTGAAATTTCCAACTCACATCTCAAATGGTGGTGGTTGGAAGATATCGACTTTGTTCAAGCTTTCAATTCATCACATTTTATGAGGTTGGAGCCGTGGCTGTAATTTACAGTAGACTTACATTTGTGTCCACTCCTGATGCTTTCAATTTTGTTACAGTCAACTTACAGAGATTAGCTGTAAAATACCGCTATCTTACCCCCAAGAACCTCAATAATTTTCCCACATTCTGATCATCGCCAGGTCGGATCATTGTTGATCCTGTATCAATGGGACAAGGTATCGTATGAATGCACCCAATAGGCACATAACCCCAAAAATTCGATTTGAACCATCCATTTTTCGTGTTGGCGTTGGTAAAGGTGAAAAGAAAAATTAGCGGAACTATAATTCTACAGTATAATATTATATTTACGATTTATTCATTCATGTTACATATCATCTGCGGCAGTGGCAAAAGCCAGAATTAATAGAATAATTCCCAAAATGTCTATGCGGGCGTTAAGATGTGCGCTTCGTGAAGTGACGGGAGACACTTTTCGGTGAATCCTATTATATATGAACTCCGGTGAGCATAATCGGCTTTTCAAGCCAAAACCAGAGATAAAGTCAAATTTCACAGTATCACAAGCCTTCGGTTATTCAGGTTCATCACATCTTCCTCGTTGGATATATTCATAGATGTTAACAATACCGTACATTTTCGGGACCGAACTGAGCAAAAATTATTCCTACATGAGGTTGTGAATCTTGCGATGGAGTCTAAAAAATCAACTAATCTTATTTTATCGTGGCCCATATGGAACTCGAATAATTTTAGTTATAGGATTAAAACCCCATTT
This sequence comes from Eretmocerus eremicus, assembly GCA_030522705.1. Lineage (NCBI taxonomy): Eukaryota > Metazoa > Arthropoda > Insecta > Hymenoptera > Aphelinidae > Eretmocerus > Eretmocerus eremicus. The sequence continues at coordinate 7,176 of JAPYYZ010019318.1, forward strand.
TTATCGGGGTTGCGTTTGAAAAAGTGCGGGACCGAAATTGCGAGTACGGACGAGTAATTGTTTGAATCGTACATGGGCGGAGATGCGTTACATATATATTAGCGCAAACATATCCACATAAATCTCTTATCGAATTTCTCACGGCGTGCATGCGCATGCATTTGTGACGCGCGTCACAAATCGAAGAATGGCGTGACGGACTTTTTACCTCCGCTCAGCTCAAATTGAACCCTAATTCGCTTTAGGAATTGTCGGTTTGACACCCTTTTACATACATAGTTTCTAGCTTAAATCCAATCGCGTATATTCCCACCAGGGTTTTCCGCTTATAGGTTTAACACTCTACGCTGTTGTCAATTTTTTAAAGGTCACACTATCTCAGGCCGGAGCCATTTTCTCACCAAAATGTCCATCCAGTATGTTTTCATTCAAGGAGGAGGACCTATTCATTGAAATTATGGCCAAGCACAGAAACCACGAATACGGCTGTTCACCTCCGCGAATTCTGAGAGATGGGATTTCAGAATTATCTGCGAATACGTGAATAACGGGTCCCTCCTGTAGTTTCATGTAAACGATTCTTCTTTTGCCTCAAGAATTATTCATTTTTGCATATAAATTTCAAACCACAACGCTTATGATTTCGTCACGGAGTTTTCCAGTTCAAATCACCAGCAACACCTGCACTACTGTTCCGTTCCTGCTTCTTGGATTTTTATTCTATACATAAAAATATCTCTTTGATTCACTCGGTGACCTATCACCACCCTCGCCACTGAATTTGTCAAGAGTTTATTTGTAGCACTGGAATTTTTTTATTTCTCATGCGTCTTGTATTTGTTTATCTTTGGTGTACTTACCCATATCTCCGTCCCATGAGAACACGTGAGTAAGGACAGATTTCGAGCCCAATCAGTGTATTTACAGAGTACCTGCTACTGTATTAGACCAGCTAGATTTTTATAGTTTTATGAGAATTCTCAAGTCTTTTTCCCATTCTTTTTAAAAATTCGCCTACAACTATATATAGTTGGACATATCCATGTATATGTTGTTGAACATCACGGGTGTAAGGGTCAATCGCGACGTAATCCATTTGGTGTAAGTCTGCATTATATGGTGCGAACTAGAACCAATGCCATACTGGACAGTACCTTCCGGTGGGTCCCGTCGCACGGTTCATCGTTGTGAAGTCGTTTTTTCCATATGATTCAAGAGGGTGTGGATAAATTTGTCTGTCTAGATGAACTTCAGTTAACGAGAATGTAACTTATTACTCATATTTGTAGCAAACCGTGACAACCAAAGTGGTGACCATTTGATAAACTTTTTAAATAATATGAGCCGACTAGAGTCGGGATGAAATAAAATGTGAATGCTTCCGATAGGTCCCGGTGCAAAAAATTGCACGGGAAAATACCATGCAAGAGAAATCGAAAAATCGGATGCAAAGTCGGCAGATTGGATATTGACACGTGTAATAATATTTGACATTTCATTAAACTATCATGAGAACTGCCACGTTTATCAGGATTACCAATGCAAGATCATCAGCTCTCAAGTGATAAGTCTGAATGAGTGGTATAAAAAGCCCAACGACCAGTGAGTTGAGTATGTTGCGTCAATCGTCATCAATTTCTCGCGTTCGGGAAGAGATAAGATATCTTGAACATTCTGACTCGTCTGGGAAATTAGAACCAACTGAGCTAACATGATCAAATCGAGAAGTCATCATTATTCCTCGGGATAAGTTTCATCGAAAAAATTAGCGTGGATAACATTATTACTGGTCCTTTAAATCATTCATCCTTTATTTTAATCTGCAGGACATCGAGAATTCAGGCGTATTGCAGTTTCTCAATTCCTTGGAAAAGTATTGTTCTGTGGAAAAACGGGTCTGAATAAGTTCGAAAATTTAACAAGAGAAGCTGAGAGTCTATCACAAAATCACAATTATCTAGCGTAAGGGGCCAACATCATAAATTATTGGTTATATTTTCATAGCTCTGAAGAATAGCTTTGCTGATTTCCTTGAGAACGACTCAAGTAGGATGGTTGAAAATTTTATTTGTATGCACATGAACTCATGAATTATCTCTAAGGTCGGAGATATTAACTGTAATCAAACAAGAAAATTGTCTTTGTATCGCCGAGTCAATAATTCTTTCGATCAACTATATTTCACATTTCGTTGTCTTCTTTTGTACCATGTCAACGAGATAGAATCTATTCTTTGTATAATTTGGCTTCCTTGAATTGAAGGAGAATTGAATCAATGTCAACCGTCAAAGAAGGATTTTGCGATCGTGAAGCAAAGGGCATTTCGATCGAGGTCAACTAAAAAACCTTGAACTACTGGATGTGTGCGATCTTTCGCGCCAGTAGTTCTCTATATTTATCATCTTCCCCGTTTACTCTTTCATTGAATTCATTGGATGAAATTATACACCCGACGTCTCGTGTGATGGCTACTCTTTAACAAGTAAATATGACGGCTATTCTTTGATAAATGTTTACTTCTATCACATTTGAAACATTCTAAATATTCTTGGAAAATACTCCAACCCGAGAATTCCAACCCGATGCTTGTCCCGAATGATGTTTAAAAAATGTGAAGATCGCGATTTCCGAACACTGAAATATATTTATATGTATTACCTCACAGCAGCTGCTGACGTCATAATGAAAATTGATCAAATTAGACATCAACAATCAACAACCAAAAGCCATCTTCAATGTTGGAGGCTCGGTTGGAGGTTTCCAAAACATTGATCAGTGACGGTTGGAAATTCCTATTTGAGTGGGCTGAAATATTGATCAGTGTTGTTCATGTACTTGTAATCATGTTATATCGCTATCAGATATTCGGTCACAAAATATCAGCAATATTTCTCAATTATATATCAATAGTCCTCTGCATGAGCGGATTCAATCGGGCATCGACACTTCAATATACCATGGCTAATTAATGGTCTCTGTTTCTATCAGAATAGTGCCCATGACTCACGTAAAATTAGCTTCTTATAATTTCCCAACTCATTGGAACTATCAGCGCGCTTGAGCGCGTGCTGCGCATGGTAAGTTC
>JAPYYZ010019320.1:0-10367 GCA_030522705.1 Eretmocerus eremicus
ACCTCAGCGTAACAGCTTGCCTCAGTATAGAGATGGCATCAGATTGAGTGACATACCAAAGACGTACAAAAATGCTAGTTCTGGTCCTGACTGTGAAATAAAAGGTGACCTTATGCAGATATCAATCATCTTATCCTCATTGACTGCAATTAGAGAGTAATTTTGTAAGCTTTGTGCTGTACTTAAGAAGGTTATTAATTTGGATTTGATCTTACTATTACCATGTTCATCTTTTTAAACTATTTTAATGACTTCAACGCGTGATATACAGGAAATTTTCCTTCGTCTTTTTGTTGTAATAAAAGTTCAAGATAATTTTTTAAATTATTGAGCTCAATCAATTTCTCCTCCTCTCTTGTAACTTTCTTTTGCTGGAATTTTCCCTCGGCCTTAACAATATCAGTAATGACACAGTTCACAAATGCCATCATAACATCTGGTAATATTGGAGCTCCTTTGGAAATTTCACCGCGAACACAATTTTTCGCCATTCTTAGAAATAATTGTTGGAGTTTACATCCCTTGGAATATTTTTCGAGCTGCGGACGACTCCACTAGACCAACTAAATGTCAACAATCTTCGGCTCCGGGGGCTCGTAAACACGACAAATCGGATTCTTGGAGTTGCCGCCTCAACCGAAGCTTGAATGCAGGTGGGTTTGACGCGAGCCGGCTGGCTGACGCAACGTAAACAGCGCGAGTTCTCTCACTGTGATGATCTTACATGATACTCAAAACGCTCGTATATTGTTCGCAGAATTGTATGGAAACTTTTTGCGACATCCTCAATAGAATCCGACAAGCAAAAATAATAGATAAAATGCGGTATTTGCAGAATGCGAGGCCTGGTCCGTGTTATTCTAGAGCTTCTATCACCTCAAAATTTGAAAAAAAAATCCTGAAGAGGGCGCGGGCGCGGCATCTCAGAGATACTTGCAGGCCCTATAATTGGGTTCAGTTCTTAATCTATATGCAAAAGACAGGGTAAATGTTGAGATAAGTTTGGGTACAAGACTATTCTGCATGGATGATTTGATTTAGTGTGCGTTCATCAACTGAGTTATCAAGCTCTTTTCTCAAGCTTCGTTACGAATCTCCGTGATATTCCATCTTGGAACCGAGGTGAATTTGACCGTAGGGTCCCGCAAATTATCTCGAATGGTTTCACGAAGCCATGCACGTTCAACAACATGCGAAATTCCCCCCTCAGAGGCTCAATCAACTGATTTTATTCGTACTGGGGGATAGATTCAAGAAGATCATACCAAGATGACCCTGGAACCCTATCTCACAATTTCGTTATTCAAAAGAGGATGGAACTCGGAATCTACGCTAATTTGGACTAAGGTATATACCTATAGTGGTTCAAAAAAAGTGAGGTAAGCGATTCATCCTACATTCTTCTGTTACCATGGGAACATATTTTTGGTTATCTCGGCTACAAGCAACGGAGTTTTCCTCTCTCAATCATGTCTCGATTATCTCAAATCCCATCAAAATGACGTCTTGTATGAATAGCCCTAACTTTTTTTGTGTCGTTTGCGGAGAGTATGCAGCTGAATGAAATCGGAGGGGATCCACAGATACTGTAAAAAAAAACAATATGCAGAGTGTTTCAAGGAATCCATAGAAGAGTTGAAGAAGTCGTGGATACCAAATAACATTTGTGCACTATGCATCAATTCCTCACAAAAGTGGGCGAAAGGCGATGAGAAAAGTCGACGATTTCTCACGGCAACGATCTGGCGGGAACCGATGGATCACACTACGGACGGTTCATTCTGTATAACAAACGTTCAAAGTTATAATCAAAATAATCGAGGTAAGATAACCTATCTAACCGTGAACTCTGTAACTCGTCTCAAGCCAATGCAACATGATATTGCTGAAGACTCCATCGATTCCATGGCACCTACTACAAATGATGGGGAACTTTGTGAAGATGGAGATAGTGACGACGAAAACTACTCTCGAAATAGCTCGATTTCTGATTCATCAAGACAGATCGAGAGATTATCATCCCCGGCAGGAGATTCGCCTCCTGGAACGAATATGACTAGAGAACGGAGCAATTAATGGAATCAATTTCGACTCAACAATCTTGTTAGGGATCTCGGTCTCTCCGAAGAGAGTGCGGAGCTCTTTGCATCGAGACTGCAGGAGGATGGGAATCTGGGGAAAGGCACCAAAAGAACTCTTTATAGAAATCGAGACGAGGAATTCAGACATTTTTCCACTACTAAAGGTGATTTTGTATTCTGTAGAGATATATCAGGCTTGATTAATGCTTTCAATAGCATCGAGTACAACCCCGATGACTGGCTCCTCTTCCTCGATTCCTCCACGAAAGATTTCAAAGCTGTTCTGTTACACAATAGAAATATTTTTGCTCCCGTTCCCGTTGGCCACTCAGTTGTTCTAGGAGAGGAATATGGGACTTTGAGATTCATCCTTGAGAAATTTAAGTACCATGGACACAGTTAGTATCTATGTGGGGATTCAAAGAAACGACCATTTTATTTGGACAGCAGGAAGGATACACGAAGTATCCGTGTTCCATCTGCGAATGGGACGAACTTGCCCGTGAAGAGAATTATGTCCGCGAGAATTGGCCGCCAAGGAAAAATCTTGAACCGGGCTCTGAAAATATAGTGTTGAATACTCTCGTCCCAAGAGAAGAGATACTGCTACCACCATTACATATAAAACTTGGACCATGCAAGCAGTTTATCGAGTCTATGAGGGACGAGGATTCTGAAGCCTTCCGATACCTCTCCATCAAATTCAGAAATTTGTCTGACGCGAAGATTAGGGAAGAGGTATTGGATAGACCGCAGACCAGAATTTCCTTTGCGGATCAAGTCTCCGAGAACAAAATGAATCCAACTGAAAGAGCTGCTTGGACCAGTTTTCGAGGAGTTACCCAGAAGTTTCTGGGAAACAAGAAGGATCCAGAACATAGAGCGAGACTTTGAAAGATGGTCTCAGCATTCAAAGAACAAAGTTGTTTCATGAACTTGAAATTACATTTCATCGACTCTTACGATGATAACTTCCCAGATAACCTCGGAGACTATAGTGAACAGCAGGGTGAGCGACTCCATCAGGATATGAAAGTAATTGAAGAACAATATCAGGGAGTATCGAATGAGCATATGATGGCTGATTACTGCATGGGGCTTGAAACGTAAGCCAGGCATCGATCACAAAAGGAAATTGATTCGGAGATCTTCCACTAGTAAGAAAGCCAGATCTTCGAAAGAAAAGTAGATATGTCTTCTTGAATACTTCATGTAATGAGAAGAACTATCCTAGAAATCAAGATGGGATTCATCTACGTATGAATGGCTAGCTATAGTATCTTGTCAGATATCTTCTTTGCACAAATGTCCATGGTTCAATCTCACTGCCCTGAGATAAGAGTTTGAAGCTACAGATCTGGATTTTTCCAGTCAGAGTTGTATTGTATCATACACAAAAAATTATATGAATTTTGTGATTGTCTTTGTTGTTAAATACATATTCGATCGATCAATAGTTTGAATCTTTCCATTCAATTGATGAGCACCAGGAGAAATATCCATCTCCTCAATCCCTAAGGGTCCGTGGCGCAACGTTTTCGGCATCAGCACCTCATGACTCGAAGTGAACGGTGAGTAAAACTAGATCGAACCCAATTACACGACTCCGTGGTATCACCACAGTCTGCCTCCCTATACTGAGATTCGTGGATCATTCACTTACTTAATACTCATCACTCATTCAGTGACTGTCTCTCTCCATCGCTCACTCACTCGATCCCTTGAGAACTTTCTCACTCGTCTATTCTCTTATCAAATCACAGTCACTTAGCAATGCGCTCACTCACTCACTCAATCACTCACTTCTCTACTCGCTCATGTCCCCTCATCTTCCACCTCCTCCCTCTCCTCCCCTTTTTTAAGACTCACCAACTCACCCTTTCTTTCGCACGAGCAATCACCCTTGCTCATTCACTCGATCATCGACGGCTCACTCCCTCGTTTAGCAAACCATCTACTCACTCACTAGACCATCAGCTATCCTGTTGGTTCGATATCTCACTCGCTCATTCACTCAATCACCCACTCGATCCTCTGCCCATCCGAGACTCCTCATCACTCAATCACCCACTCGATCCTCTGCCCATCCGAGACTCCTCAATATCCTCCATTCACTCACTTACTCATTCTCCCCCCAAGCCGCTACTTTTTGCGATCCTCCTCCTCCGTTCCTCACGAGCTCAGGCAGTAATTCATTTACTCGCATCAGCTCACTTTTACAGTTACTCACTCGATGATCGACCCTTCAAACTCTCTCTCAGATGACCAATGACTCTTGCACCCCCTCAGCCACTGGTTCACTTGCTCATTTGATCCCCCAAACACTCTCACTCAGTTCCTCATTCACGCTCTGGCTCACACACTCAATCGCTTACTCACTCACTCATTCACTAACTCACTCATTCTTTGAGTCACCATTGAATTCACTCACTTGACCTTTCACTCACTTACAATCTGGCTCACCCATTCCTTCACACATTTGTTTGTTCAGTCACTCCCTCATTCACTTACCTCCTCACTTACTCACTCGCTCGCTCACCGACTCCCTCAATCACCAGGCAATTCGCTCACTCATCCTTCCTAGATCACTTACTTCCTCACTCTTTCATTCAACTCTTGTTTGACTCGGCCACCCACTCACTCACTCACTCACTGATCCACTCATACACTCACTCACTAACTCGCTGGATTCACTCTCTAACTCTTTCACTGACTACTCTCTCACTGTCGGCGGGATGCTCTCCTCTATCCACCCACTCACTCATCTAATTCAGCTCTTTCCCGCACTTATTAATTCCCCCGATCGCTTCAACACCCGCACGATCTAGGACTAATGAGGGAGTCCTCTATCCAAACCACGTATGGGATGTACAGCAAGAGATAGCTGGTATGAGATGAGAATTTCCGGGGAGTACCGATGTCAGGTTCATCCCAATGCATATTCTGAGGTTATGTTGGCGTAAGTTTCACTAATGTCGACTCACATACACTGAACCCGATATACAACTAGTACCAAACTGGAGTGCCCCTTCCAAGCCCAAAAATCCGCCATCTTCCTCACTCCTGCGTCGCATGAGGAGTTTAATACGATGCCACCATGTGGGGCCTCATCCCCAATCATCTGATTCGACCCCCATCATGACATGATCGGTCATGAGGAGAAAGCACTCGAACGAAAAAGACGGGAGTAAGAGTTGTCCCAATTCATCGGGCGGCTATTTTTCTCGATATGTCCTATCAGATGCCAGATCGAGTCACGAAGAAGCATGATGAACCCTTGATGAGTGATGATGGAATGGGCCCTCCTGAATTTTGGGCCCCAACTTGGGTCTTACGGCAATGGAACTCAGTGGAAACTGCCGAAACTCACATCAGCAGGTCCTAGACATTGAGTTGGAGACCCTAGAATAAGTTTATATATCGGAACCATTTGATTGTCACTATCGCCCAAAATTGGGCCTTATTCCGATGTTTACGGGAAATTGTGACGTGATCGAGCAATTCTGCAACCGGGTTCGGATTCAGCGACCCGAAGAACCTATAGTGAACCTGGTTTAATCCATTTATCCGGCCAAAAAAATTTTGTGGTCCTGCGTTATTGTTGACTATCGGCCTCAAGGCCGATATCTTCCCTCTGTTGAATCCTATCATGTGTTCCTCTTCACTTTCTAAGTTCTTGCGTACTGTTTCCATGCTTGTAAATAGTATCGAAGGATTCAATGACTAGTCACAACTGTGATACTTATATCCCTGACGAAATTTCATATGTCTTTATATTGTGGGACTGATTTTACTCTTGCTACATGCCAGTTAAGGAGGGTATCTTTTTTCTCTTTTATTGTGGTCAATAAAGTTAATCTGCTCGCGGATGTTGTGACGGGTTGCGCCTCTGGGTTCGCACAGAGCATGGCACCACCTAAACCTCCCCTCTACTTGGGGTAACATCCACCAGGTCGTAATCAACCCACCCTGGAACCGCCTTCGCATTACTTCAGGGTGGGAGGAGCGTCACGCGCTACTGGAGCGTGTCTCTCTGGGTCTTCAGCTCTTCTTTTTTCTCTTCAGGTCGTCCGGTGTAGATCAACCTTCAGGTTGTCGATGTTAGTTATGCAGCGCACCTTACCTGGCGCTGCAATGCCCGTTCGCGCTCTCCTTTTCGGATGATCGCAGTCTCAATGAAGTCGGCGATCCTAACCTACGTCGCTTCATCGCGGAGCATGGTTGGCATGAAGTTCTCAGGTTTCAGCTGAGCCCCGAGCCAATCCATCAGCTCCGTTCTCTGTGTACTCGTGTCCTCGCACTGGAAGAGTGCGTGTTCCGCGTCGTCCAAGTCGGCCCTACACATCCGGCAGGCCGAAGTTTCCCTCTTCTAAAACCGCTCCAGGTACCCCTCGGAGCAGCCACGCCCGCTTATCGCCTGCGTCAGCCAATAGTCCAACTCTCCATGGGGACGATCGATCCACCTGGCTATGTTGGGGATCAGTCGGCTCCTCCAGCAACCCTTGGTTGACCTTCCCCACTCCTTCTGCCATTTCTCCACTGTCTCCACCCGTTTGACCTCTCGGATGAGGGCCTTCCGGGTCAGTTTCAACTCTACACCGTCGTTCTTGAGGGCCTCTTGCCGCTCCCATATTCGCTCTTTCTCAGCTAGACTGGGTCTAGCTCCCCATCGATCACGGCCTCGCTTGCTATTCGACCCCAGATGGCCGCACCGTAGAGCATGATGGAGTAGCTCACGGTGTTGAGTAGAACTCTTCTGTTTGGCTCGGGCCCTTCAATGTTTGGCATGAGCCGCTGGAGAGCGCTGCCTACCCTGTCTGCTTTCCAGTGTGACAGTTGGAGTTAGGCGTCATATCACTCCTGAGTCCTGGATTGCACCCTTGATAGCATCCCTAACGGAGTTTGCCTCGACCCCCTTTTCTAGCTCTATGAGGAGGTGGCCGTCCTTCGTTCTCCGAAGTTTTGCAACTTTCGGGGCTACTGCCTTTGCGCCCTCTCCCTGCTTGACTTTCCCAAGCATGTCCGCGTAGGATAAGCCACTCTCTCTGACCTCGACGAGGACCGCATCTGGTCGCACTCGTCTTTCATTCCTCTTTGGTCTCTTCTTCTTCTCTCGCTCCTTCTCTTGGGTCTTCGGAGCGTCCAGCGCGCTCCTTCCCCCACGTCCCCTGCGCCGTCCAGCCGTTTCCCAACCAAGGTCGCTACCCGTGGGCTGACTGCCCATGAAACGGAACGGGAGTGGCGTGCAAGGTGTTGGAGGCTCTTGACCTCGAACTGCCGGCTCCTTGTTCTGGTGCAGTGAGCTTGAGCGGTCTGAGGACCAGTCGCTTCGTCCTCTTCCTCTGGTCCTCTTCCCCAGGGGTGGGGCTCGTGCGGCCTCTTTTGTTCTGGCTCCCTTGTCCGGAGTTCTGGACGGATTGAGCGAGTCTCGGCTGGGCAAATAAGGCCAACGCCGCAGTTTTCTCAGCCACGTTCTCCAAAGCAGGGCTGAGCTTGTCTTTTAGCTCCGCAGCCTTCTTTCTACCCTCTTCCAGCCCCTTGCGGAAGGTCTGCCTCCTTCACGGCCTTCTTCACAAGCTCCTTTGTTATCTTCTTGGCGGTGGCATGCTCTTCCACATTCTTGGTGATGTCGTCGAGTAGCTTGAGCATCTTCCCAAGAATCTCCTCTTCCCTCGCCTGGGCTTCGCTGTACTTCGACCACTTCATTTTGAGGTCAGCAGCCTCAACCTTGTTGAGCCCTGGGGCACTGGAAGGTGCTCCGAGGTTTGGCTCCTGCGAGCCACTCTTACTTGCGTCGACTTGGTCGTCGTCGTCGTTGACATCCACAATCTCTATCGCGTCTTGCTTTTCACGTGATATTGGTGTTTGGGCGGGACACCCAATAGACAGTTTCGTTCCGAAGCCTTCCAAATTCGTATTTGTTTCTGCCTTTTTTGTTTTGAATCTCCCCCCTCACTCCTGTGTGTTTGTTCGTGTTGGTGGTCACAGATATTCACACTAACCAGCACCAGTCCTCTGTTCCTGAATCCTCCCACTTGCCGACCGAGCCTATAGTCCGGTGGCCTTGGTCGTGCCAACCCCCGCACCCTACAGTATGGTTCCCCGGGTCACCAACTGGCACTGACTATAGAAGCGGGATTTGGGGTATCCCCCTACCGTTGTGTGGGACGAGCCTCCACTCGTGGTGAGCGAGAGTCCGACCTCCCCCAACTACCGGCGGCCCAGGAACGAAGAACTGGTTTCAACGCGGTACCCTCCAGAGTGGGCTCGGATACGGCAGTGAGAGGATCCCCTTCCAGAAGCCATTGTACCAGAAGCGCGAAAAGTGTGCTTTGTGTGTGCGGCGTCAGTGTATTGTGCAGCAGCCCAGTCCTGGTGAGCTTCCCCATCATGGAAGAGACAACTGCTGTGTAGTGTATTGTGTTATGAGTGCAGTCGCCTTGTCCGCGATTGCTTGATACAGCAATACACCAGAATTCTGGTGCCCCATCGTCCGCAACTTGTGGACGCATTCGGTGGCATGGAGAATGCTCGACTCTGAGGGAAGGGGCCCAGAGATCCGGGTCCCTAACCTCAAGGTCCCGGAGAGAAGGGTATCTCTTCCCCCCCCCCATCTCGGGATCCCTCCTTTCTCACAGATCCTGGCGATTACGTAGTCGATCCGTACCTTCCCCTTGTTCATGAGTGGTCTGGCCAGCTCAGCTGGGACCGTCATCGACGCAGTCTGGGTTCCTCTGAACCCTGGGCGTATGGTCCTTGCAGCGATATTCCCAGCATGTTCCCCTCCTCGCTCTGCCATGAAGGCTGTCTTTACCTCCTGCAATGTGCTGACACCGTCAATGTCAAGCACTTTGAGGGTGACAGTCGAGGAGAGCCTCCTTACCTTGCCTGTGTCCTGAATGGCTCCCCTTACGGCAGTTTCGACGGAGTCCGCCTCCACCCCTTCCCGCAGCTCTATCAGCGAATGCCCCTCCTTCGTTCTTCGGAGTTTCGTGACTTTGGGAGCTAACTCCTTGGCCTCAAGAGTATACCTATCTCTTTTTTTTTGAGTTTCAAGGAAGGGCAAATCCGCAGACCGGACGACAGGCTGCCTCAAGAGCGTGGAGAAGCTCCTGTGACGAGCCCCTCATGACGGGGTGAGCCCAAGGGTCAGTTCGGGCGGCGGAAGGAGCCGACGTTCGGCTCGAGTCACCTCCCGGCCGACCCCAGGGACCCTTACCGTCAAAACCCCCCTCGGCCTCGTACCCATCAACAGGGGAAGGCAGAGGTGAATCGACCAACTTACCTATCCATGCCCGGGACTGCGCGTGCATTACTTCAGGCATGGGCAGCGTTTCTCGCGCTCCATGGGTGGTGCAGCTCTTTTGGTCTTCCTCCTCGTCTTCTTCTCTCTTCTTTCTTCCCGGTCCGCCATCTACTGCGTTGCGCCTCTCGCTTGGCGTTGCAGTTGTCGTTCCCTGTCTCTTTTGCGGGTGATCGCCGTCTTGATGTATTCGGCGACGTCTTCCCACGTTCCTTTGTCGCGGAGCATTGTTGGCAATAGGTTCTCGGGGGTGAGCCGGAGTCCGAGCCTCGTTTGTATCTCCGCGAGCTTCGTGCTGGTGTCAGTGCACTCGAACAAAGCGTGCTCAGCGGTATCAATGTCGAAACCACAACTCAGGCACTCCGGTGATGCTCTCTTTCTGAACTTGGCGAGGTAGGCGCCAAAGCAGCCATGACCACTCAAGGCCTGTGTGAGCCAGTACTTGAGCTCTCCGTGGCCACGATCGATCCATCGCTCAAGATGCAGGATCAGTCGGTTGGTCCATCGTCCTTTTGTTGAGCGGTCCCATTCCGCTTGCCATTTGGCCAAGGTCCCGGCTCTTCCAGCCTCGCGAAGGGCAGCCTGGCGAGGGGAGTCCAAATCAACCCCTTCGCCTTCTAGGGTCTCTCGCCTCTCCCAGATCTCCACACGTTCAACCACCAGCAAGCTGATGGGTGGTGTTCCTGCCAGGACGCACGCGGTGTCGGCCAAGACGGTGTAGTAAGCGCTGACCGTCCGAAGCGATGCTCGGCGTTGAATCGATCCCATGACCTTGGTTATATGCGTCGCTTTCGCTACACTCCCCCATACAGGGGCACCGTGGGGCATGATGGACGTGCTCACGGTGTTCGGAAGTGCTCTTCTGCTCGGCATGGGCCCGCCTGTGTTCGGCATCAGCCACTGTAGGGTATACCCTACTCTTTCGGCCTTGAGTGCGGCTTCCCTGATGTGCGCCTTGTAGGTCCAGTTGTCGTCGAACCATA
>JAPYYZ010019360.1:0-10802 GCA_030522705.1 Eretmocerus eremicus
CATACACTGTAAGATTTTTAAAACATCGCTCTGCAATCGATTTTACTACAATATCATTTCCCTGCAAGATTCATTCAGTTATTATTCTCCGAAAAGCCACGAGTTGGTAAGATCTATCACGCGTCAGGCAGGACCTTGTTCTAATCATATTCGTCTGAGGTGAATTCGAATTTTCCTTGTGTACTTAATACACAAGGAAAATTATGTATCAAGCTTACATTTGACTGCTTCAATAGTTGAAAACACCAACTTGGACAATGGGAAAAAACGAGGTCTTATGACAAGTTCTCCTGGTGCGATACTCGTTACGCGCGGCAAGAGTGAAATCATACTTCAAATAGAGGAGGAATGTAAAACCAAGCATCTGCTGTACGGAACGAATTTGTTTGAGAAACAGTATACGCGTAGCTATGTAATCGCGTCGAGCCTCCGAGCCGGAAACCGCATTGCGAAATTAGAAATCTGTCTCAAAGTAAAGGAAATGCTCGAGGAAATTAATACGAATACAGGATTGAATCCAAGAATCGAATATTTGCAGCGATAATCCGAATGAGTCACCGACTTTTCGAGTCCATCCGATTGCGAATAATTCATTTAATTGTCTAAAAATAGCTCATTCACGGTTCCGGTTCATTTTTGGACGGAGAAACGACAAAGCGTTACGTACGAATTGTCTCGATCAGGCGAGGCTTACATCAATCGTTCTGAATATTCAGCTTTGAGCCATTCACCGATGCAGACGAAAGTAATGGTTTATTCAAACTGTTAGTCACACGAACCTACCTCGAGAGCATATAAGGTTGCATGAGCTTTTTACAACTTGTGGGCGCTTCTTTTTTCAAGGTGCACGCTTCCGCAACCATTTGGAGCGCGGGTAGATCGCGATACTTTCAAGAGCATGTTTCGCTAAATGTAGAGGCGAAATTCTCTAGCCAGCGTTAATTGAACGAGTAATCACTCAGAGGCACCCACCTGTTCTCTCGTCTTGGTGGTCTTGAAGTCTTTGGAGGATCCGCCGTTGGCCAGTTTCATGCCCTCGACGCGAAATCCGAGAGTCGCGGTGCTGGATATCGTCTCGCGCCAAACCATGTATCGGGGTTTGGTAACACCTTGCAATCGTCGCTCCTCGGTGCTCGGCGCACTCGGATCCACCTGTACCATCTTCTCGTACATATCTTTCCGCAGCTGCAAGTAACCAAAGAATCCATCTCATTATACCTCAACATCCAAAAAACCATTGACCGTGGCACAGGGTGTCGACGCTCGGGAAGTTTCTCGCGTGCGCGCATAGCGTTCATTTACATCATCAACATTACGTCTTTCGCGCGTATTATTTCAATCGTTTATAAAACGAGGCGAGGGCCAACACAAAGCAGCGCCGACTTTCGTCAAAATCAATACAGCTGTGACAACGCGGACAATACGCTTTATAAAGCGATCGGTACACATCTGGATTGACTAGAAGCTCCTTTTCGGCATGCGTCAATTTGAATAAGCCCCAGTGGCGTACGTGACAATTATCAAAGCCGACTCGATTCTGAAAAATTGAGTGCGTCAGAGAGCACGGCATTCATGCAATCCCGAAAATAAACATAGGCAGACGGCGTGGAGACTTTTCAAATCGGCGGGGCTATATTAGCATTCAATGGGTCGGTCGCGTGGGCTGGCTATATAGGTATTCGTCGGTGAGAATTTTGCGAGCCGACGGCGATGATGCAACCGATGGGCGGAAAGACGAGGATGCGTCTCATTAATCTCCTCACCTTGGGCCTCTCCTTGGCCTTGGCGAGCTCGGTCTCGAGGTACGTCCTCACGCCGACCTTGCAGTCCATTACGCAAGGCTGCTCGAATTCGCCTAGGAGGTCCTGAAGCTGGAGGTACGAGGCAATTATCGCACCCTTGTCCTCGTTCTCCTTCTCGTTGCTCACTCCGATCGTCTCGTCCGTCTTGATGTTTGCTTCCGAGCCCTTTACGCGATCCTGTAATCAAATGAAAGAGTCATTTTTTGGTTAAGCGTGTTGCTTTGCAGAGGATTGATTGAGACGATGCTGTTGATCGAATCGATTCACACTCGAGGAGCGAGACTCATTTCGGATTATTGCTTGCAAATCTCTGCCTCGATTACGTCGAAGTACTGCTACGTAGATAGGAGAGCGTAATAATATCTCGGGCGCTCAATTGGACAGCTTCGGTGTGATAGGCGAGATGATAGATTCAAAGGAACTGAGATGCGGATGATGGAAATTTTCAAATGCACACTGCGCAGTATGGAAAAATCTACTCTAGCGCAACATCTTTTTCCCTGGCACATCCTGAGTTGAGTTTCAACGTGAAATACATTTTTCGCACTCCGGCAGGGAAGTGCTATTCGACTATATATGTCGTGCAAAAAAATAGTATACTTGTCTCGTCCGCGAAATAAGAAAGCCTCGGATCACATGTTCGTCCGGCTCGGGCGACGATTCCATGTGATCCGACACCTTTCTTACTTTCGCGGCCTAGGTCGGTAATATATTTCTCGCTCAATATACGCGAAAAGATATTCAGCTCTGTTGAATGCACTCACGTAAACAAAATCGTGCTACGAACTATCGAGGTATCTCTAACGCAGTAATCGAGTCAATTTTTTGATGAAGGATTTCATTGAATCATTCATTATGATTAAAATTCAATTATGATTCAAAGAGTATACCTCTTCAGGAAAAACAAACTTTGTCCAAGATATCGAGCAATTAATTAGCAAAAAATCATCCGAGCGATTAGATACTGCCTGTGCATCTCCTACCACGTGCGGATAGTGATTAGTGCGCCGTTGATATACTTTCTCGATAAAACTTGAAGTGGTTGCAGAAATGATCGGGTGCGTGGCACGATAACACGTCGACAAAATGTTACTGACCTGATGCTCCCTGACGTCAAGAACACCTTTGTACTCGGGCACGTAAGGCCTGAGCACGTCGTTCATTAGCTGACGAAAGCAGGCCTCCTCTTGGGGGCAGAGCTTCTTTAGGATGGTGCCGGGCATTGGACCCGCGCGAAAATTACCCTGATGACCGGCCAATTGCACCTGCAAAAGCGAAGCACATTTTAATCATCAGTCGTCATTATCTTCCATCGGAATTCGACTCCGCCATCGTTTCATTCATTTATTGGCAGTTGATTTCTGTCAATAGCGATTCGTATCTTCAGCATTGCTTACGGTTCGTGCATCGCGATCTCTTTATAACTCGATAAAATTGAATCACGTCAGTTGAGGGCCGAAATTTTCGCGAAGGGTTGAAAGTTGCCAAAATTTGTAACGTATCATAGCAGCTAGGATGCGTCATAAAATTGATTGCGAGTCTCGGGACGATTTTGGGCACCACAATCTATTCGATCACCACGATTAAAATTGATTCGTCATGTTCAAATCAAGATTTAGTCACTAACGCCGAGATGACCCAGCACTCAAAATACTGCATTTTGACGAGAAACCGTCATCATGACTACTAAAAATGAAAGAACGGAGCTAGGGTGAGTTTCGCTGATAATTACGAGCGAAATATCTCCAGACTTGTCGAAAGATATTTTATAATTACACAATTCAAAAGCCCAAAAAAGGAAGTTTGTGATTATGATGGAAACAAACGCGTAGTTGCGCAAAATGGTCTAGTCTCCGGCAGATTTGCAATGTCAAACTTTTGAATTTACCGCTCGGACAACTCTGAGAATTACGTCAAGCAAAGTATGTCAGCGCATGAATTGGTGCATAAATCTTTGAATGCGTTCTACTGCGCAGGGAGAAGAATCAGCCGAAAAGATCTTCAGAGATAAGATTGCAGTTTACAAAGATATATGGAGCACGAAGCTTGTGCTTCAGCTCGGTTTGTTCGAGATACGGCAGAATCAGAAATAGAGCGATCGCCTTCGCACATTTTTTCCCAGATTCATCAATATCGCGATAAGAACGTCACACAAAATTTTCTTCTCTGTGTCTTGAAAAACGGGAATAATTCGCCGACAAGGGGATCGAGAAATCCATATCAATATCCACTGACAAGAGAGCTGCACAATAATCCATCACTCAAGAGGCACACTCCGCTCAGAATTTCGAGATCCATCACGATAACGAGTGACGGAGTATACTTCATTGCGTCTGCGAAATACGCTCTCCATCGGATCTCATTGATAAAGTCGAATGTGCAATTCATCTACTGTCGTAAAATGCACAATGCGCGGCCAACGAAGCGTTGAAAGTTGCACACAAAGATTTATAATTATACGGAGTGGCATTTGTAATATGCATGAGAATCGACGATCACTCTGAGCTATTGCATTCATTAAGAAGTCATCCCGCGAGAGGATCATCGAGTTCACCTCTTTCTGACGCACGCGGAGATGTGTGAGAGAGAGAGAGAGCGTAAATTTACATTGTCTCAATCCAACGATGACACTTTTAAATCCAACACAGCTTGCTCGCGATGAAAAAGCCTATTGAATCGGTAAATTATGATATCTCATTGGCTGTCGTCGCTACGAGTGAGTTAAAAAGATATACACGCATGTCGAGCAACGCGCACACGCCGACGTCAATTATATTATACATACGAATAAACGTGGGCATACAATTCAACTGGTTTGCGTTGATCAATCTGACAAGCGGGGCTCGTTCGATAGAGATCTGGATAATGGTGAGAGAGCCATGTATTTTGAATTGGCGATGAGCTCGTTATATCATTGCTTGCGTCACGGCAATTTCGTGCGTGTAAAAGTTGGCGCTACCGTAGCGATATACGTGTAAGTATGTTATGCAC
Source organism: Eretmocerus eremicus (assembly GCA_030522705.1). NCBI lineage: Eukaryota > Metazoa > Arthropoda > Insecta > Hymenoptera > Aphelinidae > Eretmocerus > Eretmocerus eremicus. The sequence continues at coordinate 4,794 of JAPYYZ010019360.1, forward strand.
GTATGGGTCATAGCTCGCGTGGCAGCAGCCAAAGTCATTAGAATTAACGACGCTTAACTGGATCTGAAAAGTAGCATCAATCATCCTCTCAATCGTCGAACTTTGAATTTTCACGAGCGGCGCAGTGGACGATTTTTTAGATTACGCATAACTGGATGAGACCTGTTAATTGTTTAGCGATTTAATCTCGTTTGTTTGTACCGGATGGTGTAATTGTTGAGAGAATCGCAATTGGTTTACGAGATACTCGCACATTGTTTTGTTTTCGGATGGGAACTAGGGCAAAAAACGGTAGAATAATGAGACTCGAAAAACTCGTGGTGTACTGTGAAGGGAAATCGAAGCCTCGAAGCTAAATGGTCGGGAAAACCTGGAGAATTTTTTGTAACCCTCTGGAATTTTGTCATTGTCAGTTGAAGAAACTTGATGGAGGTTATTTTTAGCGCAGCTCCGGAAAGCAAGACACCTGAGCTCGGTGCTGCAGGTGTCGTAATCATCAACAGTCTCGTCAGGCCTGTCGCGCAACGTCGCAATTGTCTCTTTTCTCATTCTCCTCCCAAACGCACGTTTCGATGCATAATCTCGCAGACGCTGACATTTCTTAGCAAGGAGGCAGAATATACATGGACTGCGAATGCTTCAAATGCTCAAGTTCACTTCCACGAGAGGAAGATCCAACCGAGGATTCAACATGGTCTGGATGGGCTGCTGAATCGAGATAGTTCACAGAAAAGTTCTTGCGTATTTTCTAAGTAAATTACCATCTGATTCGATTCGAACTTGGAGGAAAGTTGCTCGGCTTTTGACTCAGAGTCCAAGGGGTACACGAGTTACAGACCGTTCCTCTCCCGACTAGATGCTATCAAAGTTCAATTTCAGCGTGTTCACTCCCTCTATTCTGGGGAGCTCGCAAGAGGTTTGCAAGGACTTTTCAAGGGTGAAATGTAAAATGCCACGGATATATTGAAGCATAGATGATGTTTCCAGTTGACCAAATGAAGAGCCAAAAGGAGAATCCGATATGTAAGATAAGTAGTGCAACTTGACATCTTAGCGTAAGCACATTTCACATGCACTACTCGACCGTCAATGTAAATTTTTTGTTGGAGTCCTCAAAAAACGAGTTTGCGCTATTGTCAAGGCTATTGTTTACACCACTCAGGCCAAAACTGAGCATTTTGAAAAACATTTCGGGTTCAGACCAATCATTTACAGGGTCGCGCGATCAAGGTTCGCACCTTCGTGAATGAAGAAAATAACGCATTGGTGCAAGCTTCGGCTGTTCTGGGACACGAGTATCAATTTTCTCTGTAAACACCGAGAGGTAATAATCTGCACAGAAGAAGGATTCTGACTTTATCAAGCAAAGCCGGCCTGACGAGGCGAATAATTTTTTTTGCTACCAACGCGGCTGGGTGCCAATTTTCCGTGCCAAATTGGTAGCAAAAGAGAGAATTTCAATAAAACTCATAAAATTGAGGATAATTCAAGCATCTCTAGGTCCAAAATTAATATCTAGGGAATTTTAAGGATTGAAGAGGTCAGTAGACACCCCGAACACCACATTTGGTCTGAGAAATCGGAAAATAGCATCAGATCATCGATATTAAGTAAAATTGTGACAACTGGGAGTAGGAGGATCCTAGAATCATGGAAAAGGTTTTTCGGTCAAGGCAAAGCCAATGCTGGCTTCTCAAATCCTTAAAAACGCGCAACTTGCCGGTAGTCCATAACGCTCATCCGCAGTGAAGTCGAGTTAGCCCGAATTCGTGGGGACCAAAATGGAATTCGTGTTAAGGTGGCCCATAGCGGATACAATTTGCAAACTTGAATTATTCATAACTTAACTCATATAATCTCTAGTAGAAGTCAGTCTCGTTTTGACAAGCCTGTCCAGTTCATATTCTTTTCGACCCAGCGAGACCAAAGAACGCTTCTGGTGGATTTTCCGGATGGCGCGTACTTTCACCTGCCATTGGGGTAAAGAATAGCGTATGCAACTCGAGAGATGAGGGCTAATCCTTCTCGAGGCCCAAAAAGACTCGAGGCGAAAATCTATCTCCGAGAGAGGGTGGCCCTCTGTTACTCCCTAGTAGCGTAATATACTATTGAGAGGCATCCGCAGTCAAGTACAAGGGAACACTTTGAGACTCCGAATGAATCCAACAACTTCCTCCCCTGCGAAGTGCTCCACGTTAAAGCTTACAGCCCCCATCTCGCCTCTCGCCGCGCGCTCAACAGACCCTTAAGCTCTCGTAGGCGCAACAGGTGCGAGCGGTCTCTATACCTTTGGCCTCGGCGGGTCGGCGCCGCCAACGCGCTCGCGTCGTTCCTTCTCCTGCTCCGGATCGCTCCTGCAGCTGTTGTCCGAGTCCCACTCGGAGCTCAGCTCGTCGGCGCTCGGCTCGCTCCACTCGAGCCCGTTCAGCGGCGGCACCTGCAGCAGCTCCAAGTACTGCCTGTACCCCGTCGCGGCGGTCTCGCCGTTGCTCGCGATTCTCCTGCGTCTGGTTTGGTGGTGCTGCTGCTGGGGCGAGGGGCTCCTCGACGACGACGCCGATCTCCTTCCCGCCGCGGCGCCCTGACCGTTGCTGTGCAGCGTCTGCTCGAGGCTGGCTCTCCTGGAACTGCGGCTCGCCGCGCACAGCAGCCTCGACGCGGTCGCGCATCGCGGCGTCCTCTTCTGCGCCCTTGACTTGACCTCGCCGCTGCTATTGTTGTTGTTGTTGTTGTCGTTGGTGGCGGCCGAGCCGAGGCCGAGCGCGTCCTTGCCCAGGTCGTCGTCGCATATGGACGGCCTCGTGTACACTATCCTCGGTATCACCCGCTCGCACACGGCCTGCTGCATTTTTTTTACCACCAACGCAGCGCGGCCCGCGAGCAGAAGCTTCGGATCCAACTGCGAGCGGCGTTATCGCGCGCGACGCAGAAGAACTGGATTATCTCGAGCGTACCGATATGCCCCGATGCATTTGCAGCCGCAGATAGTCTTGTCTCGCTGTGTCGTCTCGTGGGCGCCCCGCGTGACTCGCAATTGGCTCCAATGAAACCACTTTGCTTCGTTTCTGCCGCGATGGCAACGCACTTGCGACACTCGCCGATTTCGATGGCCTACGACACCTGCGCCCCGGCAAAACTCCACTATAAACAGCGTTCGCCGAGCTCGTGTAACTTTCGAGCGAATCGAGCACGCGTCCGGGTGGAAACTAGATTTTTTAGCATCCGCGTCTCTCGCTTGACCGAGACACCGCCGCGCGACTGACAAGTGGGCCAGCGGAACGCCGACGTCGGGGGTCCTGCTAACGGTGTCCGCGTCGGCCGCAGCTCTCGCGATGGTTGCGCACCGCGCGGGGCCTCGGAAGCGACTGCCGCGGTGCCTGGAAGTTGAAATATAAGTACGTGCAGACGCGAAGCGTGCAAGTGGTGCCTCCTCCTCCTCTCCACCCACTCCGACATATATACATGTGAGTATACGCGGCTGCGAGAGGCGCCGCCGCTGCCTGCGATATGAGACCGGCTTTCAAAGCCGCACCACCACTTGGCCGATCAAAACGATGACGCACGCGAGTCCCGCGATCGAGCGGAGAATGAACTTCGACACGGGGCTGCGGATCGGTAGGGTATCGAGATCTCTCTCTCTCTCGGGGCTGCGGATCGGTAGGGTATCGAGATCTCTCTCTCTCTCTCTCTCTCAAGGATGTGCGAGACACGTTTGAGAGATGGGTTTTTTGGATAGGCAGAATACCGGCACAGCTGACGGTTCGGCCCGTCGCGTGGATTCATCGCCGATGCGGCGAAAAATTGGAGGCGGGCGGGAGATCGGTAGTGCGTGAGATGGCCTGCGAGAATTTGGGTGGCGAGGCAAACTGTCGCGGAACTGACATATCAGTTTTGGCAAGACCACGCTCACGCGATATACGATCCCATTTTTTGCCGTGTAGGTAGAGTACGTTTCGCGACGATCGAGCAGGTCTGAAGTCTATGAACCCCACATTTGATGATGGACTGGATATCCTTGGAAGGATTCGCCGAAACCGAGCGAAACGCTACACTTGCCGATTTCTTAGAGGTTTGCTGAATTTTCGAGAATAGGATAATAATCGCTTCATACTTGGCGCAGCCCGCCCTTGAAAAACCACTGTGTGACGAGCGAAACGCAAAGATCGTTGAACCCTGCGGTCAACAACGAGTTACTGATTTGTTGATCGTAGTGATACCGATTCCATCAATATTATTTGAAAGAAAAATGCACTCAATTTCTGTATTGTGAGCCATGTCGAAGTATGATTTTTGAGAACCAACTTGAAACGCCCAATCATATGCACCGGTCACGTGCGTTGAGGTTATTTTGGTAACTTTTTGTTTTTGCTCTGACTTTTGACTGGTTCAACCTAATACAATATCCTGCGGTGGATCATTTCAAAGATAAGGCGTAGAGCTTTTGAAGAAACCCTTGCAAAATGCTCTTAGCAGGAGGGTGTCCGACCTCCGGGTTACGGATTTGGCTGAAACTTTAGAAACAGTCTCTTTTTGGTACCAAAAGGTGACATCTAAAAACGCAAGGTCTCACGCCCAACCGTTTTTCGGATACAGCTCAGAATATTAGGACTACCCATATATGCCCATGTTGAAAAGTAATATGTATAGATTTACTATCAATGTTAATGGCATAGGCTGTAGCTGAAAAACGCTTGGAGCATCAGACTCTCCGGCTTTGGATTTCATCTTTTGGCACCAAGAGGAGACAGTTTCAGCCAAATCCGTGACCAGGAGGCTAAGGCGTTTCTTGGTTAAAAAAAATTGTCTCTTTGTAGCACCAAAAATTGACATCCAAAGCCGCAGAGTTCAACACCTAATCATTTTTGAGATATAACCCAGAATACTACTACTGGGCATACGGTGCCACATTAAAAAGTAATATCTATAGATTTACTTGCAATGCTGATGTCATAGGCTGTAGCTCAAATATGTTTGGGCGTTAGACTCGCATATTATTTTTTGGTGCTGAACGAAAATGACTCCCAAAGTTTCAGTCAAATCCGTGACCCGAAAGTTGGACAACCTCCTGATTAGAGCAAAAATAAAAGATGGGAAAAGTAACTTTAGATTATGGTATATCTAATTTCACAATTGCGATGATATTATTGCGTGAGTTTATTATTCAAAATTTCAACCGACAATGATTTGCACAGGTTCAGATGCCTTTGAGTGGACACCAACTCATTAATCATACTTAGCTGTTACTTTATAGGAACAAGCTCGGAAAACGCGTTTTTTCACGCTTCCTCACCGGGTCTCATTCGTGAAAAAATGCATTTTGGGTCTTTTTTCCTATAATAGTTATTTATGACACCGCGCGTGGACGAGTAGTTCCGTACGAAGGACAGCTTGTGACACGAGCGAAGCGAGTGTTACAAGTCCTTCGTAGCAAAACTACCCCTCCGCACGTAGTTTCATACAATATTTTATAGCACGAATACCTAAAAATCATATCCAAAGTTGCGATTTTTAGGTTAGTGCTATAAAATATCTTATAAATCTTGTTGCGTAAATGCGTCCTTTCCCGAACTCCGCATTACATTTCATTGCCGCAACACGACCAATAATATACTATTCTAATGAGTTCAGGAGGAGAAAAAGTTCGATGTAACATTTTCCAGAGCTTCCCTTCTGCTCTTATATGTATGCGATGAGCAAGCGAGCTTTTTCCGAAAGGGATTCAACTGATCTTCGTAATTTGGTAAGATTTCCCAATGACTGTTCAGATAGAATGGCTGGTTCAAGTGAGAATAGGAGTCCCGGCTTTCGCAAAAAACGGCAACCATTGAAAGAAAACAAGTCGCCAGGAAAGTTCAATGAGGTCAAAACACTAAGGTATTAGTACTAATCAGCATATATTGTCCGCTCCCGACAGAGGCGTCAGTGGAAATTCAAGTTTCTCACTGGATTATTTGCTCACGTGAACATACAAAATTTAATAGTCAGTCTTACGCACATCCGGAAATCCAA
>JAPYYZ010019368.1:0-11465 GCA_030522705.1 Eretmocerus eremicus
CTCTGTCTCACTCACTAACTGTTTGGCCGAGGCTGAGACAAGCTTCCGTCGTTGCTGTTGTCACGGGGACATTGCTCACTCACCTCCCATTGTATTCAAGTACTGAATGAAGCGCCTCGAAAGCTAGCGCATCGATCGATGAGTAATTGACCATCGATTTTTTCAGCCCGATGAGACGTTGGGAAGAAGAAGGTTTCAACAGTAGTTGCAATCGTCATGCGGTTTGCTGTTGTCCAAATTCAAATTTGAAATAAAATAGAAATCGGTTGAGAGCTTTTCGACGATCTCAGTGTGTACATGTGGCTCTATCCTTCTGTCAACCACAGTTCTTGCACCAAGATATTGGTGATCTCGAACAAGTTATTCGATCTTCATGCGAAAATCATATTCACTGTATTTCTTTGCTCAAAATGTTACCGAGCTTTAAAACAAACTTTATGAAGTCATTGTGAACTCAAAGCCGAAATGTAGAGTGGTACATGAACATCTTTTTTTCTTTCATAGAACTCCTAAATTCATGAATGAATCATAATGACCCTTGCACCCTACTGGCCCACATTAATTTTCTGAATCTGAAAGAGTCTTTTGTGTCAATGACGAGGATCAATACCTCCTGGGAGGAAATCCGCCATCATAACAGTAAGAAACTTCTTCTTTCCAATGAAAGATGTCCACCCGTAGATCAATAGATACTCACACCAACCCTGACTACGAAGTATTCCTCGAAATAGATTAAATCCATCCCTCGAGAGAATCTCTACGAATGTTCATTTGAAACTCATTTTACAAATGCTCTCGTAGAAATTTATAATCATGGCTGGCGTGTGTGTACTTCAAAATACAGTCCAACTGGCCCTACTCACTGACCTCACCAGTGTATTTTCCTGAGCTCAGCCGGTGAGCCGGGTCAGCCGAACCGTATTTCAGAATACACCAAGCGTCTTTTCTGAACAAATGAAGCTTTTTGGGATTCTCTCTCCAGAACAATGTAGACTCATTCCACTGCAAATCTTACAATTTATGTCTACAATGGACGAGCGGCCAAGTATGAATGACCTTGTCTTGAACTACATCTTTCTCTCATAATATTCTCAAAAGAAGGGCAATGGACAACCAGATGATATGCCGCTTTGATAGCAAACTACACAATCTCATGTGACGCACCCTGTATTATGGGATCAGTCAGTGAACGTTCAAGCGGTGGGAAGACTTGAAGTCCGACTTGATATACCCCCCCCCCCCGATAATCGTTAAAAACCTGACTTGTTTGGAACTATTTTGTACTCATGTATCCACAAATAGTCGAACCTCCATTTGCCTCCGTTGCTTCTGATCCAAATAGCTGATGCATTCGATAATAGTGAGGATGTCCTAGGAACATACAACGTGTCTATCGAGCCACCCTTTCCTCCCGTATTTCGGAAACGGTCACAAGAATAGAGAAACCCCAAAACATAAATCTCCCATATTTGAGGAAGGAGATTACTAATTAATCTCAGGTTCAACCTTGACCGTGACCACTTTTTGAAAGTCAACTTCATTTCCTTCAATTGCAACCCCAAACTTTCATCACGGATTCTTAAAGAGCTCAATATTTTACATCCGAATGGGTATTTGTTGAAGTTGACCCCTAAGAGCCATCTAGTGGCCAAAACTCCACCAGAAGTATTTGGATGCCTAGAAGCTTTCGCAGGGGCCTCCAATCGAAAAATCTTTCGTACGGGAGTTGTTGCATATCAAGTCCTCATTTTCATGATGATCTTGGATCCGACTTTGGCCGTGACCTTGACCATTTTTTTCGAAGGTCAACGAAGTTCAGAATCACGAATTCCCCTTGATATACAGAGATACTCTGTATAACCGCGTATACCAGAACTCGAGTCGTCCGCAGGATTCTTGGCTACTACACCGATTAATGTTAAAAGCAGAGAAGGTGGCTCGAAGCTAGATTATGGTAATGGTTCCTCGTCGTCAGGCAAACCCACCAAGTTTTACCATGGTAGCCACCGGAGTCCCTATCTTCAGGCACGGATGGCCTTGCGCTCTAACCTGCGCGCCCTAGCTTAGAGCGAATCTGTTCATGGAACCGTGATCTGAACAACACTTCAACCAATGGCCCCGGTTATCTCGAATGAATCCCTCCAAGAAGGATTCGCTCTACACTTGATGTTCAGTGATCTTTGTTTCATTTACGGCTCTTTCGGACCCTCATCGTTGTAAACGAACTTTCGACGAGGGTTCTATGCTTTCACCAGGCTTCGCGAGGCTCCACCTTGTTACTAGCACTTCACCCTCTCCGATATGAATGCCCAGATTCATGTCGGGCTTATCCGCTTGTACCCGTACTCCTCGCTGCCAAAAGCTTCCAAACACTAGCGCCGTGGTGGATTTTATGAGCCTCGTTTGAGATCCACGGTGATCACCCAACCTCACCTTGGTTCTAGTTCGGCCATAGCGGTGGCTATCGCGGTACCTCACGTTTCATCCTGCTTACTTCTCCAGCTATCTGCGATTCGTCTCTACGGTCTCCTCCTCTCCACCAACTATTCGAGTCCCAACATGATATTGTGCGTGGGTGCTCTAGAGAAATAATAGCATCCATATACCACTACTTCTCCTATTGACCTTCTGGTAAAGCCACCTTTGCTGATGGAGTATCCGTGTAGCAGGTTGGAAATTCGACGTCTAGATGACTGCGCACCCCTCGAGGTCAGGCGTAGGCTCAAAAAGTCTCTTTCTCCGAATCTGTTCTAATATGAACAGTGTTCTGACTTTCTTGGGTAGGCTCTCAATCTCAAGACGGTCATGTGTCTTCGAGCACCGCACGAATTTGCATACTTAAATCTATCTTTTGTGCATCTTCTACACGTGATGATCATCAGGTCTTGCTTCTTGGTAGGCTCGATTACTGGTTGCCTCGGGTTCGAGGTCATGCGCCACCTGTAGGGCTCCGCGACTCAGGCACCCTGGTGTCAATTGTCATTTCAAGGTGAAGTAGTCTCCTTCGCCGCAACGTCACCAGAGCCTACACTCACGTGTCACGTGCTTATCTTGAAGGCAGTTCTGGCATTTCGTGGTCATAGAGGAAGCTGGCTAGGCTAGAATAGTCACGACTGCGACTCGTAATCTTCTGATCCTCTGCCAGAGCACTCTCATAATCAAGTTTTCGGCGTGTTTAGCCCTGGCAGTGGACTCTTATCGCACCCTTGACATCCTCCATAGTGATAAGGCTGTCGAGATTGCGCTTAAATACTGTAATGATCAAGACTCAATATACCCCGTCATCATCCTTTACAACGCGTTCAAGTGCACTCTTTACAGCCTCGGCGTGGTTCCCTTCTCAAAGTTCTATCAATGCGTGGCCATCGTTTGCTTTTCCCGATCTTGCTGACTTTGAAACCGATTTCTTCGGAGTTAGCTCCCTGCTCTACCTTTCTGAGCCTAACGGTATAGCTCAGGCAGGCCTGGTTGGCCGTACTGGTGGTGACGTCCGCTTTTGCTCTGGGGCTTTCCCCCTTTTTTCTTTGCTTAATTTTCTTATTTTTTCTCTTCCTATAGGCCCCTATTTGACTGGGGCTATTTTTGCGTTCGTCGTCAAATTCTGCCTCAGTGGTTATCGTTCCCAAGTTACTCTTCATCTCTATTCTTCGCCACTTCTTCTTCATCTGAGCCTTGTGCCACTCTTTCGCCGTGGAGTATTCGATACATACTGTGAATGGCGCATTGTCCAGAGAATTGACTGTCAGAACTCGCAACGTTTTCAAAATCGCTTGCAAGCTTGCAGGAGATGAACTTTTTCAGGATTGCTCTTTGCTTCCTGAGCCTGAGTCTAGAAGACTGATGGTCTACCCTCTAAGGTGACCTGAGACATCGTGGCAGAAATCAACTTTTCATCACTCTCTACATCCTTATGTCACAACACGCCTAAGCCAACTTTGAAGGCGACCAAAAGACGACCCCAAAGTTTCGATTGGATTTCGAAATACGGATGAAACTAACCGATGAGAAGAATTACTATCGTATTATTCAAGGTCGTTTGTAGTCCCATTAATCAGGAAACTCAACCATGCAATATCATATATCTCACAAGCACGAGCTAGATCCTTCAGCTCAACCTTGCTCGAAGCCCTCTTTTCGCAAGCTATCATCTAGATTAGCTTCACGAGAAGTTCTCTCAATAAGGCTCAACATTATCAGCATACGAGTGGGTGATTAACTCGCAGACAAGCATTTTTGCTCTCATCTCTACAAAGTACTCCGACGAGTGAGCATAAGCATACTATCCAGACACGCCTACCTATACTGTTCTAATTTTGGCCGCTCGCTCTTTACGACCTTATCCCTCTCGTAGCTTGCAACGCGCAATATTTGCGTAATCGGATGAGCCAAGCGCACCAATTCCCAGCACGATTGTACATTTCGACCGTGCGCTTAGTTTTCACATACGTAGATGTGTTTACGAGCTTGTGTGGAGGGGAATTCACGACAAAAATTGATGGCCCGGTTGATAGATGGGATTAGCCGTTGATGAAGTGAGTAATTGGATATAATGCGGAGATTATCTTGGGGATGATGGTGGGATTTATGCTCATTTACCTTTAAATCAATGTTTGTCTCCCGCGTTAATGGGTGCCTGGTGATTCATAGTCGATATTAATTTCGTTCACGAATCCTTGATGATGTAAAGCAATTGTCGGTTGGACGATCATTTTAGAATCTATATTTGTCCATCCGTGACTCCCTTGACCCTGGGATAATATCTAGAGACAAAACTAATGAGCCTTCAGGCGTCAGAAATGTTTCTATTGCAATGAGAGAATAGAAGCATGAAAATGACATCTGCTCCTCCGGAAGGTCTCGAGATCCGAAGGAGATGGAACACTCTAGAAATGAGAGTGTCTCGATCAGAAAATCTTCGTATTTATTTCATACGAGCGACCCGGATGGCTATTCCTATTTCCAAGAGATGCAGTGGAGTGAGTTTGACGTGGCCTATGACCCCAACCTCTCCTTGCCCCCTTCAACAATTCATAGCTGACACTTTTCACCTTTGGTTTGTTTTCTTCAACGAGTTGTGATATGAATACGATTTGTCACCTTGTCGGCTTCTTAGATGAATAGTCAAAGGATCTGGATATACATTATTCTCAATTCAGCTTGGCTGGATACATCGATGTAGTTTATACGTGTCGGACGAGCTGAGAATATCCTCCAATGTCTCACGATTGGGCGACGCGAATGAACGTCTCAGCGAGAGAAGGAAAAAAATCTTAACCGAGATGCGGGATGGAAGGACCTTTAGATAGTACCTTACGAAGGCATTTACGACTCAATCTGGTTCCCACTTCATATTTCGGGTTATCAAAACTGTCGATGGAGGTAAAGAGCGGCTATCAGAAGCATGAGAGGGATTATGCACCAACTAAGTCACTTGATGAAATTTTCTGTCCTAAAATGAATCAAATAAATGAATGACTCTAAACTAAGTATATTTAAATGGAGTATGATACACGTATATTATTGATCCTATAATGACAATGCTACTCTCAAAGTTTTTAACAGTAGTTAATGATATTGATGCCCCTCCTTGCCAATATATTACTATACTTATGACGTAGATTGATTAATCACCAAAACAACACATATCTCTCATATGATTCTATCATTTCATAAGTATTATAAGAGTTTTCCATCTAGTTCTTCTATCTTCTTCCTATTCTGAAACTTCATCTTCTCAAATTAAGAGTAGTGCATCGGATTTATCCATCTCTCTTTGAGCTCTTATTTGAGTTGAAAAAATTTTCCTCGTCACCGAGGATCTCCGAATTGAAAAAGTCCCTGTCGTATGCATTATTCCGAGCACTATTCAACATTACGTCACCAAGCGCAAATTAACCGATGAACCTTCCGCAAGACAAGCACTCACCTCACTTATGAAGTAACGTTCAGGTCAGGGGTGACTGAAGAAATGGGAATAGGAATCAAACTATGTGATACAAGAGAAAAATTCGCCATGTTTTCCAAACCAACAATTATTGGTTGAAACATACTCAGGGCTGACATTATCGTGGAATATAACTCCCCTATACTCACCATCAGTATCGACTGTAAAGCTCATTATCGGTTTTCAACTGGTGAATTGTTTTGTTGCTAGGTTCTGAAACACGATAGCTTGATATTTCTCTTTGAATCGAATGACATGGGGAAAAATCAATCGCCGGAAAGTTTAAATAATCAAGACTTGTACGCTGATCATCTGATTTCTAATAATTCTTCGATATGATATCTATACTTGAATATTCGCCTGAGTCATTATTTTACAATTCATCAAATGACCTAAGTTATGGACAATAATGATGGTTCTACTACATTTCTCTGAAAGAAAATTATCTGAACGAAACCATGTCGCGATTGCTGAAGATTTTCATATCCCATAAGCCACCATATCTAGAACCTCACTAGATTGTTGGAGGCAATGCACTGGCCCCTGCAGGAGAGAAATGAGATCTTCAAATGGATTACTACTAGAGAAGTTCAGATCAACCCTAACTTGACCTTCCCTTGATCTCTAAGGTATTTCCAAGTTTAAGCTCCACTCAGAAATTCTATTGTGCAACTCTGGACAGATATGTAATTCTATTATAATTTAGACAGTTTTCTCGGATGAATAGATTGAATGTTCTAATCTATCCTTTCGAGTCCTGATCATGTGGTGTAAAATTGAGGTAACCTGAATTCTAGATCCTCCCGAGTCTAGATCCTCCCGAGTTATGTAGCTTCTGCTTTATCGATCTCATCATCCGTCTCTCAAAAAAACGTCTTTCTCCGAACTGTACTCAGAAAGGCCGATGGATTAGTATAAATATCCAGCCATCTTGTATCTTTGAATTCTAGTAAGCTATATAGCTATCAAGGGAATGTATTCATTGTTTGGCGAGTGAAAATGTTTTGATGGATATACGTCTTGGTTTACAGTCACAAAGATGGGTGGAAAATATCATTCATGGCCATGATTTGACTAGATTGGACATAAGTTATAGGCATAAATTATGATCGGATCTTTGGCGAGGATACCATTTAAATGGTCAAAACATTGAAAACTTTTCCAGCAGTACTATAAGTTTGAACAGATCGGAATCGCCATAAGTTAGTCCGAAGATGGAATGGATCTAAGAAATAGGATTCAGCTGTGATAAAAAAATTTGATATCACGCAAGACGTTCTTCGCTATTGTTTCAGAAAAATAGACAGGGTTTAACAGCTAATTCTCATTTTTACTCGTCAAGAGGAATTAAGTTCCCTGCGTGTAGGCAGTTTGAATGAGAACGATTCGTGAAAAAAATGATTCTCGTGTTTAACTCAATCATTGATTGACGAAAGCAACATACAAATTGTAATGTTTTCAGCATTTCAATCCAACACTGCCGACAAAGCATTATTTTCCTGTGCTTGCACGGTCATCTTAGGCGCAGAGGACTTATTTCCCGCGCATCTCTCGGGAAATAAGACGCTCAAGTGCCCGAAATGAGCGTACGCGCCCTGGGCAATAATTTACTATCGGACATATTTCAACATTGAAGATGTGATGAAATATGTGTAGCACTGTTTGGAAACGTGTAATGACATCCAAAACATTCGAATGGTACCTATCTGAGCACCCGTGACTGTTCACTCTTAGCTGCACATACGTATACTTCATTGACTCTCTTCCAATAATTTCCTATTTTCTCTCATGAAGTTTGATACAGAGAACGATTCTTGCACAATACGTGGCAACCGAGAAAATAGAAACCTACAAACTGCTCAGAGTTTTCAAGAGTTACAATTAAAAGAGTTCCTCTTCGTGATCGCTTGCACAGAGAAAGCAAGAAGAAGCAACAGGAAGAGATAAAAAGGTCACTGAAAGTTGAGCCGTCCAAAAAGACCCTCTTACTTTGCTTTCTTCTCACGTTTCGATTATGAGATTACACAGCATTCTCGATTCTATTCTCGATCGGAAGTAGTTCCTTTCGCCTCATCTCTCCAACTCTGAGCCAACTCAATTCTATTTGCCAGCTCTGCTCTCGCATTCCTCTTTCAATTTTGAATATGGCATCGTTGGTGGAATTCTCTCTCCGCAAACAGTCTTACAAAAGCTCTTGGAAGACAGACTGTAAGGAGTTGTAATTGTGGAATTTACAGAATTTTTATTATAGAATTATCTGTCTTTGATGAGTGGCTATAATATCTATAGGCGAGAGACTGAGGAATATTTGCGAATTCATTTTTTCCAAAAGATTTTTTCAGTGTAATTATAGGTGGCTTTTGGGATATACTCAGCCCAGTGCTATGTGTGCTCACATTTTTGAAAACAAAAATATACCTAAAATTAAGTTCCACTTCACATTTATTCATAGAAAAATGTCGTTTCTTGTGCGACTTCTCGGTCGAATTAGAATTTTCTCTTCGCGCAGAATAAAACAATCTTTGTGAGAATGCACATTCTTATTCATGATGACGAGAATAGTGCAACGTGAATACGCCCCTAAATTTGAATAACAATAGAGTCAATATGAGCAACATGGTATTCTCGGCTGAGAAAATTATACTGCATTCCTCAAATGTTTCATAACAGTAGAATCCCTTTCAAACGAAGGATAAGATACGGCACGGAGCAGATCAATCAAACTTTCCATTCATTAAAATTTGACTGACATCGTGAAGTCATGTGAAATATAATGTATTCAATTTCAAAGTCAATATTGAACGGTAGGGCATAGGAATACGTGGTTGTCTCTATAAAATCTGCGAAGTAATGAGCACCATTCTTGCTCGAAACAGTATTATTTTCTTGGTATCATTACTGTAATCCACATACTCGTATTACGGAAAATAAAATGTCTCCACATGAAAACTTATGATATCACAACATGGGGCTCATAACGACTGCAATTTCAGTGCCAACGAGAAGATTACACGAAATATCAATTTCGATACAACACTCCAATGAGCTGGTACTTTTATACATCCGAACGCCAAGTAGCACGATCGCTGATATTTATGATCATATTTCCATGAATTCATCTCAGAGAATGATACATTTTTCACCAAATAGAGAACCTATTAGCCATAAATCTGGGTTGATCTGTTCTACTCGTAAAATGTAACGACTCCAATGACAACTCTCCTTTTTTCAAATTAGCAATGAATTTTGAGTTCCTCTAATTCATATAAATCAACGTGTTCTAATAACTCATGTACGATACACCCTCTGTATAATAGTAGGGAATGAGAATAATTCTTGGTACGATCGATTTTCTTCTAAGATAGGATTTTTGCATGAGTTGAACGTAGGACTTGAATATATCTCCTCCTCCCACAGTAACCGAAGTACTTTAGGGGACACCTCTTATCTTCTGGAACATCAGTAGTTGATGCATTAGTTCTACAACAGCTAAGTTGAAAATTCGAGGGCTCTCGGACTCGAGGTGTGTATACCATCCTCAAATGAAAACAGAGCTCCTCGGAAACTAATGCAATTGGATGCGTCCTATAAAACAATTTTTCGTCACTGTTTGAGAGTAGAGGAATGGAAAAACAATTCGGTTCTAAGAAAGGAATGCACACATGGTGGGCGACTACTGTTTCAGGAGTTACCATCTTGCTATCGCTGACGGTGTTCCTGAATCTTGTAGCTGAGACCTTGCCGCAGGTCTCCGATGCGATTCCTTTGCTAGGTACCTCCACAATATAGAATATAAGCCAATACATTCATTGTCTTTGACTCTGTCCTCACTGCTTTGATTTCAGTCAACACCTATGTTACGTTACTCCTATGCTTCCATTCAAGAGCTTGCGCAGCCTTTCGTGCGCCTGTGTGCTCATGCGTGTGCGCGTGTTTGTTTGTGTGTTTGTTGTGCTTGAATGTGGGCTGGTTCACGTGCTAGCCATCCTTTGATATGAATGACTTGTTCGTGGCTCTTGTTTTGCGAAAAAAGACAAAAAAATGTTACGTGTTTCTCGATTATGGCAGCAAAAAATCTAAAGGGAAAGTTCACGTGCGTCCGTTGATGTATAGAATCATTGCACCGTTTGGCTTTGATGTTTATCTGTTTCCGTCAATTTCATGGATGATCGTGGAATTTTCTTTGAATTCTCGGATTCATATTTGTAATGCCTGACGATCAATTCATTCGTCGTCTGAGAATGATGAATATTTTCTCCAAGATTCCTGGAACAGCCTTACGATTGTCTAATTTATCATCAAAATAAAGGTTAAATCATATTGTACAATTTACATGTTGTAGATGAATTGTTTCGGATAACAAATCGTATACTCGCTTGCGAGTGGTTTTTCGTGCACCGAGAGGACAACATTTAAGACGATCAAACAACGAGATTTATGGTGTAAAATATGATGTTGGCGTCTCTGATTGATGTACAAAGTGAATTCACCAATCAAAGTATCCTATTTGAAAAGCTATGAGTTCCGCAATCACAAGAATTCGATGACGTGCATTTATTCAGAATGACAATCGCAGTCAAGTTTTTTTGGAATTATAAACGGAGGGTACTCGGCTGAGGTGACGTAAGTTCATTTTCCGAACTTTTTCGTAGCCGTGATCTGTTCGCTTGGGATCTATTCCAAAAACCATTATCAGGATTTTTTCAACAAAAAATATCCTCCTCAATGCCATAAATGCTGTCTAGTTTGCCAAACTTGAACAGAATATTAATAGCATCAATGTGTAAAATAATACTTTTTGGTATTTTCAAAAGTGGGTTCACATTACTTTGATTGGGAACCGTCCAAATAATCAAAGGCCTCATCTCGTGAATCGATTGCGCTCGAGACTTCGGCCAAAGTGAATTCCATGATTCTGATCAAACTTACGAGGGGAGACCACGGAGCTCGGGTCAGCAAACTTCACCATAATTTTTTCACAGAATCGTGCCACCCAGAATGTAAAGAATCCAAAGTATGTTTGACAAATGGGCCCGCTGTCTGTAGATATCGTCAATAACTTCAGTATTACAAGTATCTATATAGACATAGGTACTTTCAAACACCGGCCTTTACGAGCAATGCTAAAGTTTCTGTTCATATCTCCAGAAAGGGAGCGCATTTCAAGATGATGCTTTGGATTCCTCATTTGATAATTGATACAAGGCTGTGAAAACATTTTAGTGGACATTGGTGACTTGGACCCCGTGGTCTCCCCTTATTGGGATGATAAGGCACAATTTTTGATGAATATTGAATATTCTTCTTAGATCCTCGAAGATATTCTCCTTTTCAATTTCATAAGAATCTTTCAAAACATGTGGACGTGTAAGAATTTAGAAAAAATTTTGAAACAATTTCTTTTATCCATCCGTTCATCTTCCGGATGATCACATCACTTGGTCAGACATTTAATCACGTCAATTTGCTACCCAGAGGCTTTCTCGTGATTACGGCAACGACGCAAAAAGTTTATAAGGAT
>JAPYYZ010019436.1:0-11347 GCA_030522705.1 Eretmocerus eremicus
AAGTTTTCTTCTTATTTCCCTGTGTGCGAGGTTTCGGGATCTCAGTGACGCGTGCAGTTTCGTTTCACATAAATTATGCAGAATTGCAATGCGAGCATTATCGCCCGAAAAGGAGAACTAGTTTATCCAAATGATTTTTCGAGAGAGCAACCCTTGAGCCTTGACACATTTTGTGTGTCAATTATACACTTTCCTCGCATCGTGTTCATTTTGTATCGAAAAGGCAAAGATGAATAATATACAAAGAGGTATATTGTGAACGGTGGAGACTCTACATCAAGGCCGCAGACTCTATGCCCTTATCTCTGTGTGATAGCTTATTTGAGTTTGGTGTAAATTTTAACTAACGTTTGGAGTGTTACGCGAAGCATAGAAAATGTTCGAACTCGTTCGAATTAGTGCGGATAGTTCATTTTTTGGTATTTGACAATTTCATTAATTGAGAAAACTTATGTTTAAAGCTCACGCAAGCTCGAGAATTTTCACATTGTTTACGATGATGTAGTTTTAGATAGTTCATGAGACAAGAATTATTCACGCCGAGTCACCCAAATATTTGTACACGACAATCAAATGAAAGGATTTCCCAGTACACAAAGAGCTGCTCGTAAAGCAATGACAACAACTGGATATTTTGAGATGCCAACGACCGATCAAGGACCGGGATTTCCTCTGCGTGCAGTCAACTCGTCGTGCAGAGATTTGTTTACGCTATTGGCAGAGATTTGTTTACGCTATTGGAATTAGCGTTGTTTCGGTTATCAAAGAGTAAAACGTGCCTCACTCCGAAGGCAACGCACTCTCGAATCGACGTTCTCTTCTCTCAACCTCTTTGATCTTTTCCCCTCGTCGGTGCATTCGACTCGGGCCACGACATTCCCGGAGCCACTTGCCATCCGTGCACTCGCAAGAATTGCAAGAAGAGCGCTCTCTGTTCTTTGTGATGTCGAGTCTTGCATTTGCGACGCTCACGGTTTTGTAGGCGGCATAACCGCACGAAGGTGCTTATAATGACGTGCAGTGTTTCTAATTCGACAATTTGCACGATGGGACCATCAAGAGAGGAGAAACAAAATGATTTTCTGCACGAAACTCGCGATTGAGTCGTTAATTCTAGTTACTCGTTTGTCAACTTTGCACCTTATTTCACACTTGATAACCGTGCAATTGGTGCTCATCGTAAATTTTTATCAAATTGTCCATTCTTCATTGAAATACATAATCTACAGTACGGCAGTTATATATGAGTATCTTTGTTCATTGATTTGAGTCATAATCGATGAGTTGCTCGAGATATTTTTGCTCATAGATATCTTGTCGGAGTAGGCTTCAATTAAGTCATTTCTCCGGGTATACATTCGTCTCAGAATATGGAATATCATCAAGTTGGATACCGAGACCTCGGTTGCTGAAGAACAATCAGTTTTCCGACGTATTCATCTCCCGAGAATGATGAAGCAATCGACCTCTGTTGAAGAGAAGAAAAAAACTTGATGGAATAGAGGCTCTTCTGTGCTACTTGCTCTTGTGTTCATTTTTGGGAAATTCACGTCGTGGAGTATAGATCATTCAGTTAAAGTCAGTAAGAAATTTTGAGAAAAGCCCACCAAAATAAGCCAAAAACTCGTGAATCATGCACATGTGTGGGGCGCGATCCGCGAACGCGACGGAAATTCCGGGGCAGTGTCATCACGTACCAGGCGAGTGCGACTCTCGGCGGAGGATGACGATTGACGATTCTCGCGCTCTCTTCACGCACACAGCCGAGAGTGAGTCTACTCACACAAATGTATCCTATATCGCGACGAAGCACAACTTGATAAAGCTGAATGGGGGAAAAATCTCCCAAGGATCGATTGCGTTGCGACTGCTGACCACTATCTGCTGACGACGCGGGCGCCTGAACGTAATCACAACAAAATCGACTGCTTCGGGGCCAATTCTCGGCTCGAGCAGCCGCGAGTGTCAGCATTATCGTCTGACAAAAACAATCGTAGGCATCCGTTGTCGACTCTGCAATAAATAATCCGGCTCACGATAGCAGCAGGCACGCGCCCGGCTTACACAAAGACCCGCTGCTCCGCATTATATGGCCCCATTGCTTACAAACACGGAACGGATTGGCTGCAACGATGTGCATTTTCTCGCTTTGCTATTATACGAACTGTAAAATCGGACAAAGAGCCCAGCCTCGTCAGGATGTTTTATGCTTTTGCACACATCTACGCGGGTTCAAGGACTTTGGCTTTCATAGGTCTCGGAGAACACGCAGCGAATATGACACATCGAAGCAGATGACACTTTGTTCTAGGAGCATCCAGAGCCTAACCTACAAACAGGCAGCAGGCTGCTGGAGATCGCGAACTCGAGGTTCTCAAAGATCTATGGCTGATTCAGGTCGGGGTCAAATCGGGACACGGGCAAGTGTAGGCATCCTGCAGGATCCACACACGAGCTGCGTTGTTCTGCGAGTGCGTCAAGTGCACCCACCTACATCTATATGTACAGAGCCATGGCTACACGTTATATATAGAGAAATGATTGCTCGCGGGCGTGTTTGCGCGAGTGGGTGCGCTTAGCT
Source organism: Eretmocerus eremicus (assembly GCA_030522705.1). NCBI lineage: Eukaryota > Metazoa > Arthropoda > Insecta > Hymenoptera > Aphelinidae > Eretmocerus > Eretmocerus eremicus. The sequence goes on from JAPYYZ010019436.1 coordinate 2,582, forward strand.
CAATCTTCTCGGCGGCGCCAGGTCGATCATCGGCGAGCGAGAGAGTTGACACGGAGAGCTACGTTGCGTCGCAATAATCGAAACGTACCTGCTTGGGGGCGTTGAGCTCTCGCTGTTGTCTCTCGTCCTGCTCGGCTCTGCTGCTGTGCAGAGGATAACGGCGCGATACGAGTTGGCGGCGACAGCTACACAGGAGCCCCGGGGACGAGGTCGACGCCCGGGTCGCGGCAGAGCTTGGCCTACCGCTGGGCTCAACGGGCCGGAGGACGGCTCGCTGCAGGAGGCGGAGAGCGCTTCGGGGCTGTGGCGATGGCGCACCCACGGAGCAACTCCTGCAGCTCCTTCACTGCACTCACGGAGTCACTCACTCGCTCGGGTTGCTACCTTGTCGCGCAAACGGTGGCTGCACTGGGCATCGATGGGGTCGCGTTGACGACGCACCAGGTGCCGACTCGGGTGGCTCGACGACGAGGAGGACGCGGCAGCTCGCTGCCCGGGCACCGCACCTGCTCGCGGGTCAGCTGCTCGCCCGAGGGGAGCCACTGTCTTGCTGCACTCGAGTCGCGTACGTTCGATCCTCCGCGGATCCGTTCATGCGTAGCTCTCCGCGTGGACGACGTTGCGGAAAACCAATCGACACACTTCACTGCGCCCGTCGACGAGCGATTATTCGTACCCGAGAACGAGACCGATGCTAAGACGGCTCACACCAAGTCCGTGGCGACGACCCGTCCTTGTCCCGAGCAGATACTCGCGAGCATCCGTCTCATCGCTCCGCGTTCTTTTCCATTTTTCCATTACATCGGAAATCGCGACTGCGCAGTGTTCTGCCAGTTCACCGTTCCTCGATCCTCGACGTTCCGCGGTTTCCATGTGTGCCGCCTCGTTCCTCGCACAAAATCGCGCTCCGTTTGAACTCTTCCTTTGTTTATCGCTTTATTGGGGAATTGGTGGTTGTTCTTGAAAATCTTAATGCATCATCTGGATTTTATGTCGGAATCAAGAATAATGCCTTTAATGTACAAGAAATGAACAACAAGAATGAGCACTCAAATGGTTTAGAATGCGACCAGGAGAGTGTGAACTAGCATAGACTTATCATCAATTATGTAAGTCTGATGTCAAAGAAATCAACGATATTTCAAAATATTTTCGAAGCATTCTTGAAATTGTAATGTATCTCTATTGCAAATACTTGTGCCGAGAGTTCTGTATCATGATTGAAAGTGCGCCGGAATCGCTCATGAGGCATGCGAGATTCTCTTTACAGATAACACATTCTTATCTATCTGCAACCTGTTGATGACGAATGTCAGTTGCTCTTTTCTTTTCGCATCACCACGACGTGGCAACAATAACATTCGAGATTCTGGACCTACGCTGCGTTCCTCAGATGTGTGGCGGGCGGCCTGTCGATACAGTTGCGCATGCATGCTTGTTGATGCTAGACGGACAAGTTTCCAGTCAACTTTCGAGTAAGCATTGTAAGCAAAGCGTGAGTACGACGTTTTTATAATGGCCTTTTATAATTCACGTGCTTTCCTCCTGTTTTGTTACAAGATGCTTGTTGTGAGAAGTATATTCCTGAGAACTGCAGCGAGAGCACAATCAATTAATAACAGTTTGGGGACCCTTCACACTATGTCTACAGTGTCAAAATTTGATCTACCTGAGCGTTTCATTGGTAACGACAAGTCTGTATGGTAAGAACTCAATCGATTCTCAAGTCATCACTGCATATTCAAAGATCCAAAATAAAATATTAAATTGCATTCCAGGGTTGAGTATATAGCCCTTGCAGCAAAATATAAGCCTCTGAATCTTGGGCAAGGTTTTCCTGACTTCTATGCTCCACAAACTGTCCGAGAAGCATTGGCAAATTCTACTTTGAGTGAAAACCCTTTGCTAAATCAATACACCAGAGGTTTTGTAAGTTCAATGTCATCAGTCAATCTTTTTTCTTTCTTCTTCTGTGAAATCTGCTGCGAGTCTTAAAATTACAATGACACTGGATTATTCTTATCAACTCAGATAGTATAGCAAATCATTTTTATATATTTTACATGCAGGGGCATCCCAGATTGGTCAATGCTATAGCCAAAGTGTACTCCAAGTTTATAGGTAGGGAGCTTGATCCAAATAACGAAGTTCTAGTCACAGCTGGGGCCTATGAAGCACTCTATGCTGCCCTTCAAGGTCATACATCTCCAGGAGATGAGTGGATTGTTATTGAACCTTTTTTTGATTGTTACGAGCCCATGATACGCATGGCAGGAGGTATTCCAAAATTCATTGCTTTGAAACCGGTAAATATATGATCAAGTTACAAGCTTTTCAGTCTCTAATAATGTTGGTTGTATATGATAGTTCATGAATATTTATAATATCTACTCAGTGCTAAACATCTTCATGTTGTAGACAAAAACTAGTGGAAAAATATTTTCAAGCGATTGGATATTTGATAAAAAAGAGATGGAAAGTCTGTTCAGTAAGAAAACAAAAGGCATCATTATAAATACACCACACAATCCAGTTGGTAAAGTTTTCACTCTTGATGAGTTGACATTTATTGCTGACCTGGCAAAGAAATGGAATACACTGGTTGTATCTGATGAGGTATACGAATGGATGGTCTACAAGCCCTACAAACACATTAGGATTGGTGAGATATATGAGTCTTTTGACTCTTGCCAAATTGAATGCAACCTATCCAATTTTCTTGATTTCAGCCACTCTTCCTGACATGTATCAACGAACTATCACTATTGGATCTGCAGGGAAAACATCTTCTAAAGAATTTACAAGTTGTTCATCAGAATTCAGTTTACACATGCTCAACACCAATTCAGGTATAATTCTAGCGGTTAATCAGATTTTTGTATTAGTTCTATCTCAAAACTATTCAATGCTTCTCATGACAATTAGGAGGCTGTTGCCATTGGTTTTGAAGAAGAATTTAAGAAAATTGGACAGCCAGATTGTTATTTTACTAGCTTAGCTGAGGAATTATTACCAAAACGAGATCTGATGGCTAAATTCTTGAGTGAAGTTGGCATGTTCCCTACAGTACCAGAGGGAGGCTATTTCATGGTTGCCAATTGGTCTGCACTCGCAGATAAGGTCAAACTTGATGAAGAAACAGATACTTACAGAGACTACAAATTCACAAAATGGATGACAAAAAATGTTGGTGTGCAAGGTATACCTCCGTCCGCTTTTTACAATGAGGAACATAAGCATTTAGGAGAAGATAATGTTCGTTACTGCTTCATCAAGGTACTTGGTCAACTTTTTATTTCTATAATTTATGGAATTTTTCCACTCACATAGAAACTTGAATGATTTTTCCAGAAAGATGAGAATCTAAAAAAAGCTGGAGAAATATTGTTGGATTGGAAAAATGGAAAACATTGAGCGGATAATTTTTTGTTCTATACTCATTTTATAAAATGTTTTCTGTACATACTTGTATAAAATTTGTTGAGAGGAGATGAAAAACAACCGTCATAGCTGTGCCACAGATGATTTTTTATACGAACTGTTATATAACTATCTACCCTGGAATCTCCTACTTTGGTACTGAAATATATATTATTTTGATATTTTACAAGCACTCAATTCCAATTTGAAGAGATTTTCCTTGATGAATTGATGGGCAAACTTTGAGCAATATCCTCGAGTTCTGCCAAGCCTGTCGAACGATAGATGAGATTATTCAAATTGCTTCATAATTATTCAGTGTTTCAAAGAAGGGGGATTAGTAGTAATTCTCACGTGTCTTTTGCTCCCGGTACGTGCCCTGTGTAGGTAGGCATTATTGCGGTGTCTTTGATGTAGATTTCGCAACCTTTACTCCTACTGCTTTGCGTCTGACTTTCGGGAGCAACAGTGACGGGAGCCCATTCAGTTTTCTTCTTGTACAAATAATTCGATGTGAAATCCTTCAACCCATGGTTTGTCATTTTTTTCCACGTCTTCCCGACATGAACGTGTCGGTATGGCGCGTATCCAGTGTAGCCTGTTCAATTACATTACAAAATTACGCCAGCATCGTCATTGAATTTTTGATTGATGAGGTTTCACGCACTAGAGGCTTGGATATCATTTTTGGAGAAATTTGACGCCATAAGGAAGTTACCGTGCACGCGAACTCTATCGCTTTCGTGGGTATAATGAATCACGAGTTTAGGATTGATCGCAACTTGACTCGATCTAAAACTTATTCAAACAATTTCCCGATCGACGTGAGAATTCTACCTACCATTTACAAAGAATTTTTCTGGATTGCGATTTTCCATGAAGTACGGAGACGCGTGATAGTCCTTGGGTCTCTCGTAACGTTCGTCCACTGTACTTCCTGCTCCTGGCAGACCGATTCGTTCCGGGTGCACCGCGATCAGAGGCAATCTGAATTTGCTTCTGAGCAACTAAATTTTTGATGAATTCCAGTGGTGAGAATGTAATTTTTCTACTCGCAACAAAGCTATTGGAAAAATTACCAAACGTTCTTCTAGATTCTTCGGCTGCCTGGACCCACTTTGCAAATCTATCGTCTTTTTCAAACGGTCCAGAGACTCTCTCTTTTTTATACGTTGCCTCTCAAAATCCGCGACGCCCTCGACGGCGATGATCTCCTTAGGCTTGTCTCTCACGTCGGCCTGATTCGGCACAAAACCTGTGATACCGATCGCGGGAGAACAATCAGGACCAATTTGCAAAATAGGCTCGAACCAATAGATTAGAGATATGCACACGCACCCGCATAACTCGATAGTACGGGATTGCCGTAAGCCTGATCCGTTCTTTCTGATCTCGAATTCACCAGAGCAACGTCGGCTTTCGTTGGTCTGACCACCTGCAAATTTGCGTTTTAGCGCGTGGAACGAGTTAAAATCTCACATGCTTGAGAAAACGTCAGAGTTGCACGAATTACCTCGTGACTTTTGTGCCTGTCCGTTAGAGCGAGTTTTTTCGCATGATTGATGGACGGGTCGGTGAGTAATCTATTCGACAGCGCTCCGAAGGTTTCACCGCACAGGAATATGTGTTGCGGACTGTAGCCCGCGTATCTAGAGGCAATTAGCAGAGATTAAAGGAAACGACTAACGTATAAAAATTTCGGTAATGGCCGAGCGCAAGATTCATCGGTTTCTTAGCGAGGTTACAACTTGAGTATGTCTCAGATCTAGCAAAGTTTACCCAGGTATGGAGTACGGCTCATCTCTCTGGAGTACGTCTACACCAACCATTTTGCCGAATCACTTGTGAATTTAGGGAGCAAACTGAGGATTTCGAGCTTTAATCAAAACATTAAGCGCGCGAGAGGATAAACACTAGCAATTTGAGGGCACCACAATGTTTGTAGTCTGCTATTCGATGATGAGCAAAACACAATCAATGACGTAAAGATACGGCGGACTTGAATTCATTCTTTACATCTTGTGAGCTCGGGAGCTCGTTCCAAATTTCCCTCTTGGACATTCCTCATTCGACCATCGCCCCGGTCGGTCAGCCCGGAGGCTGAGTTGCACTACTTCGCGCCAGGTGGAGTTGCGATGCAAATCGGGCGATTCTCTTCGATTACGAAATTATCATCGAAACTTCATAGATATATTTCAGGCTACAGTTTCATCATTATGGACGTTAAGTACTCGAATGTCATCATATCAACTTTACACTCTGATTCAGTGATTAAGCCAATGAAATATTTGGAAATTGTAACCGTGTCTTAGAATCCCAATGCAGACAAGTATAAAAGCAGTACAATGTCTTATCTAAAAATATGTTGGATTAAATTTGACGACGTTTGGACAAAACTTGATTGAGTTTGTGCAAGTTGAGTTTTGACGCGAGGACAGACATTTTAATTGATTGCTTTATTTTTGCCACAATCATTCTTTCGCTAGGACTTCACTTTTGCAAGGTAGACTTTCTAATGGATTTGAGAAGTCACGTAAAAATGTGCATGCCGAAAAAAGTATTCGATATTCTGACGGAAATGGTCTCTGTTTTTTCATGATACTGATATCTTTCTCTTCCTTTCCAGCTTCGAACGATAGCTTAAGGCGCGTGAACTTTTTTTCCATTTCAGCATGAAAAATACTACTACTCAGGTGAAAGTGAAGGAACTTCCTTAGCATTCTTCAAGCCCTCGATTGGGTCTCCAAATAGCGAGACAGAGCAGTATTTTATGTTAGAATAATAAAATACAGAGTCATTTAAGGAATGCTGATTGCAGAATCCCTTTCGGTGAATACCCCTATTCCATCAAATGATAATATCTTACGCCCATTAAAAAATTTGCACCGACAAAAATCAGCGAGGACGAAGACAGCGGGAACATTGTAGATTTTCACTGTATTATTCATGCGAATGCTCAGTAAAAATTGCTCCATAAGATCAGCATAAAATTAAGCATGAAGTTTTTGGCTGTGATCATTTAAATTGATGCTACGAGTGCTAACATCCCTTTGAAAACCGAATGTGCAAGTGAATTCGTCACTCATAGAAATGAAAAGTTGTTCACTTCTGAGTAAGCCCAGACATTGATCTATGATAGATCATTTGCAATTGTTCTTAACCGGATCAAGTTGAATGATTTGGAAATCTGATTTGGAACGATTAAATTCTCTTTTGCAATGGTTTGTTTTCAAAGAGAACCTGCTGGTAATCAAATGCAGGTTTTGGGTTTGCAAAATTATGTGCATGTGCTGAGAGGGATCGATAGCTCGAGAATGCAATAACAAGCAACAACTACCACGTTTTCAAACTCAATTGAATTTTCATGAAGAGAACCTATTTGGGCGAACAAAGAAGTATATGGGTATCCTATTTGACACACGGAATGCGCAAACGAATTTTCATCAACATTGGCCTGTAGCAGACTTTGATTTCTCCTTATTGGTCATATCAGGATGGGCTTTTTTGGGTATGTTTTCGAGGCTCCATCATGTACTCTCTCCATAATCCGAACCCGGTTTATCCCAATTCCCGGTTATAACGAAGGACCTGCCAAAAACACTTCCTCGCGGGGACAGGAATTGTTGGGACAACAAATGGGTTTGTTAGAGTGACCGAAAAAGATGTTTTTTCAGTTAATCCAACAAAGTACTTTTTTCCGTGCGATGAATTGCGCTTAGCGGCGCTATATTTCATCAGTCCGTAGTATCATCTCGACAGATCAATCCTTACATTGGAGTATTTCTATATTCTGAAATAGTAAGCGCGTGATAACAAAAAATATGCCCTGTTTTTGGTTAGTGTGGGGTTACTTTGGTATACTTCTGCCAGTGCCGTTAATAATTTTTGAGCATCAAGATAATCCTTAGATTTGAATTTATTGGATAGTTGTTGTCAAGAGTTCTTGAATGAGCTGAGAAACGTCTCATTTTGATATCTAGGAGCCGAGTTGTGGCAATTTTATGAGATCAGGTGCAGTTTTTTAGTCAATTTCTTACCTCAACAAGCAACCGAGGCGTGGGTGCTGAGGCCTGCTAGACGTCGCTACACTCAAACAGTGATTGTACAAGTTGAAATTGCTCAAATGGATTTTTATAATAGGCCAATGAAAAGTTAAGACTCTCAGCTTTCAGATAGCGATATCAAAATATTGATTCAAAAAGATCAAATAGCTTTTTGGCGGCCAAATATGTAGAATTACTTCGAGTGTACCAAAGTTACTCCAACGCTTTCTAACTTTGGTACAGTACGTCAAACACTTCTATCTCCACCCAGAAGCCGAAACTGCAAGCTTTTGATTGGCCCCAGACACAACGCACTTTAATTATAAAATATTTGAGTTACGGGCAAAACAGGTGAGAAAATGCATTAATTGTACCAAAGTAACCCCATTCGACGTAATCTCAAATTATATACTCTTGAATGAATCATGTTATCATTTTGCGAGTCGAAATAAGAAAACTCAGCTTTCGTCCGGGCAGACGACATTATGTCCAGAGATTTGTTTAAAATAAAGCATACCGTAGTTTTCCCGGGAATTCATCTTGAGCTAGGTAACTCTGGATACTTGTTTCTGATGCCCAAACGAGTCAAAGTTAACTGCGCTGACGGAACCAATTTAAATTCATTTGGGGCTGAAATAATTTATTGGCCCAAGTCACACCCGCGGACGTTTTTGTCCCCGAAAAATTTCACATGTGGCGGAATCACTCACAAAATTCACAAAATTCGATGGTAGAAGCTGCATATAACTTCAAAAGTACGTCCGTCAAGCGATCGTCGACGGCATCGGTGGGTACTTTAGCACATGAGCTTATACAATCAATGATCTGATGGGTAATAGGAATTTCGATGATCGATGGGACATGCAGTCGAAACGAAGCGATAACCCGTGCAAAGTTGACGGCAGCCCATCACCGGGACAGATAGTATTGACGTGGCACTTTTGGAGCATGGAATTTTGGCACTCTGTCAGAGTGCTCATCGCGAGGGAGCTTCGAAATCGATGACTCTTTGCATTGAAATTTTGACGGCGATCAATTGGGCGCGGCTCCGCTGATAGCACCGATCCAAAGATATGGAAATCGAAATAACCGCCAGTTAGCTTTCAAATTGCTCGATGAAATTCCACCCTTATCACAACGAACTGCCTCTCGATATACCAGCCAGAGCAGAGGATGTACCGTTCCGATCATCCGCAGCCGAGTCCCGGAGGCGCGTCTGCCGGATCCCGGCCAATTATTTTGCGCGCGCGCATTGTGCGGGCCTCGCTCTCCTTATACACGTCGCATCGCAGCCGAGTAGTTG
>JAPYYZ010019498.1:0-12121 GCA_030522705.1 Eretmocerus eremicus
ACCTCACATGAAAAAGTCGGATGTCTAGGATTCTTCATGAATAGTATATAGTCTGAGCTTCAATATCGTTTTTGAATCATCAAGATCGGACCAGTCAATTTGGAGATATTGAGTTTTGAAAAAAAAATTTCTGAAATCGCCCACTGTGCGGTGATGCCTGGGCCTGCTGCCCACAACTGCTCTCAAATCCAGACGGGGATCCAAAAATCAGCAAAACATTGCGACCATCTCTAAGCTGTCAATGCGCGACAAGGAGTACTACGTGAGGCGGAACAACACATTGAGTAGCCGAGGCGATGGCAGGAGTGGATCATCCCAGGAATTTCTGAACGAGAGAACACCCAAGTGCTAGGGGAAATTGCGAGACCATCTCCATGAAGTTGAAATTGGTTGATGCCACTAGTGCGGTGCTAAAAGCCTTCGAGCATCAACCGTTCGGCAAGTCCCCGACTTGTTCTCGCTGACATGCACCGGCACCCGTGCTGAGCTAGCACCGTGATGGTCGTTGTCGGCAGCTTCTACTGAAGTGTGTCCACAAATGGACGACGTGCAACGCCCTCGCGCAACGACGTGCGTCTTTATTCCAACCATCTACTGTCTGAAATTTGCAATGAAAAGTAAAACGCGCCCTCGCTCAACGAAAACGTATGTCGTTTCGCAAGGTTGTGCGCCGTGTCGTGTCGCGAGGGTGTTGCGCGTCGTCCATTTGTAGGCGCACCCTTACACACATCACGTGTCTTGGCGCGTGCTTCTCGCCCCGCTTGCCACGATACCACTCCTCAATTCTCTTTTCCTATCGCACCAATGTTCCGTGATGCTAAGCGAGGAGGCTAGTCGCTCTACATCACGGAACAAATGCCAACGTATTAAAATTAAGAGTAGCATTGTGACAAGTGACGCAAAGAGCATGTGCCCAAGGATATTAACGCGTGGGGACTTACTTATTAGCGGATCCGTCAGAGTCACCTCCATTCGCTCATTGAACCCCCTCGCAAACAGTCGACCTCTGCCCATGAGCGAGGTTCCCGGTAACCCTACAATTATTTGTGATTTCACGGTTCAGAAGAAGTTGTAATATTATAAAAGAGAATAGGATCATGAGAAAATTTCTTGCCGATTCCGCGCGAAATTTTCTCAACGCTCACTCGCAGCTGTCAGTCAATTTTTAAGGTAACTGCTACCCACGACCTGCTTGTCACTAGTTTGTTGTGATCTGCCCCTGTTCACTGAGCACCCTCAGTCTCTCGATTGCTAGTCTAATATCTTTATTTACAACATAATGAGAGTCATTTTTCATGAATCATGAGATTCGACCTTTTAGATTGACATCGTTTTCAACATTAGCAAATCAATGTATCAAGTTGACTTGTAAAGATTAATTTTTCTCTCCATTTGCCATTGCTTGAAGATCTAACTCTTCAATTACTGATTTCAATAATTGGGGTCTCTGAAGTCAATGCGATTCAATTCGCACTCATGATCATTTAAATCAGACGTAAACACCGAGTTGATTGGAGGGGAAAATCAATTTCCAAGGAAAAAGACTGAATATAATCAAAATCATACAATTCTTCAGTTATCTTGGGTGTAAGTGACCATAAACGCAAAAGTTATGTTTTGATGTTCAAAAATTTCATACGATTATCATGATTCAAATGCTTCAACTCTAAGCGGAATGTGAGTGTAACATGTCAAGTCAATATTAGCAATAGAGACAGAAAAAATTGTGATTGATAGCCACAACGTTTTTTGCCCATATGCAGTCATAAACTTATCGTTTGCCATTATCATTCCATTACATCAACTTGACCAGTGCCATTCCCTAATCTGAATTGTAAGTAGTGAAATTTTTTTGGTATACAAATAAATTTAGATCTCGTATTTCGCCTTGTAGATTTTTCAACGATGAATTCCGCCTGAAGCATCGATGCGTTTGTGCGAAAAATGTGGAGAATCCATTATATCATTTCAATTCACATATAAAATATTTTTTAGGAACAAAAATTTTATTTGAGTCATCGGCTAGTGCCTTGGGAATATATCAAATTGACTTCGAGTCAATTTCTCATCATCAAAATCCGGGTTAACATTCTTACTGGTTTTCATTGACCCTACTTTTTGTAGAAATGATTTTTATTCCATTGATTCACATTCAAAATGTCTCACCATAAAAACATTCGCCACTTTGGCAATTATTGAACTCTCCCGGTATTGATCTCGTCTGGATAGTACCCCGGCACTTGCATACAGAAATGCGCAGCAAAATCACTCGCGCGAAATTAATTCAGCTCGTGCAATAACTCATCATATTTGCACTTGCAATTCCCGAATATTTTTCGCTGATGTCACTCCCTACCTTACCATTATCTGATGGTAACTCCCTTTGTTTTTCTTAATCCTCTCGAATCGCCGGAAGTGACGTGAGCGCGGCTTTCGTGTGGACTCGCAAGTGAGCGAAAATATTGTGCTTGTTTTTTTCGTTCCTGAAAGAATCCCTTGTCGCCAAGTTTACTTTCGATAAGACTGCTCTTGGTAAACAGTGAGATTCTCATGACCATGAATGTTTAAATTGAGCGTTAGCAATAACTGTGACTCACGCGGGACATTCATTTCACTCTCGATGATTCTCTTTTTAAGAATAACACCGGCTTCAAAATTGAAATTTAGATGCCCGCTATTGCTAGGTCAAACTTCATACAATTGAATCATTTGACCGGTAAAAAAGTCCGCTATCGCAGGGTGTCCGCTATTCAAGGTTTTATTGTACTAGGAGGACCAAGGGACTCATTTTCGGCGAAGCTACCGCGGCCCAGTGGATAAGGTCCTAGCCTTCAATGCAGATAGTCCAGGGTTTGAATCCCGGACGGCACCACTGTAAAGGACCCCGCCATAAATGATGGGATTTTGGGTTTCGGTCGATCTCGACCAATTGGTAGTCAAACGATAGAGCTCAACGAGCTGATCAGAAGTCTCCACGCCCGCTAAGCTCGGAAAATTCATGTTTCTGAGCTATTCAGTCTCAAAGTCGTCGATGCATGCAAGCAGAAATAGGGTTATGAGTCGATCGAACAATAACATTCGTTCGAATTCGCTAGGGTTGCCGGACTTTTCTCAACGTTTTCCCTAAAGCATACATCTCACTTTCCTTTGGATCGATATGTATGATTCTACGCTTGTGTCTCTAGTTGGACATGAGTATTCAATCGTATTATCCGGAGGCAAGTTTCATCAGTCGTTTTACTTATCAAAAATGCATTCCAGGGATAGTCTCGAAAACAGAATATCCTTCATTGCACGATTTTGGCCACAATCGAGATTATACATCGCGAAAGTACCTCCGACAGATCTAAAATAAAGATAGACGGAGCATGAGGATAGCCCGACATTTCAAGCGAGCCTCTCAACGATCTCGTCTTAAAATTGCGCTCATAAAGTAGAGATATTTCTTTCAATAAAGCCGGTTGGACTGACGAGATCATTTTTGTATCTCACTACTCTGAGTTTAGGACGTTTTGCATGAGTTTTGGCAGCGACCTTCTCCGAAACGAATCTTGTAAAACACTAAGACTCTCGTCACGTCAGCTTCATTTGAGAAAAGTCCGGCAACCGAAATAGCTCAGAAACATGAACTTTTCGAGCTTAGCGGCCGTAATGATTTCTGATCAGCTCGTTGAGCTCTATCGTTTGACTATCGATTGGTCGAGATCGACTGAAACCCAAAATCCTATCATTTATGGCGGGGTCCTTTTCACAAGCGCCCTTTCGATGGCTTCGAAACCCACTTAAAACTGGAAACCCAACAAAATAACCTCGGAAAGAGGTTAAGAATGCGCCAATGAAAAAAAAACATCTTCGGTTCAAAGTAATTCTTTAAATAAATGGGAAGATACAATTTTTGAGTGCATACATTACAAGAGCCGCTCCATTGCGTGGATAAGTCTCTTTCCTTTGAAAGTACTTGGAAGTACATGTCTTCTCCTACATTCATAGAAGGATTTTGAGGATATTTTCCCACACATTCAACTGCAGGTTTGAAAATACTAAGAGTAAAATATTCCGAACTTTTGTTTTTGGCTTTTTTTCTTTTTGCCCTGTTTACTCTTTTATCCCTTTTCTCCATTTTACTCTCATTGCTTGTTGAAGAATCCCTTCCCAAAAAAACTCACTGTATATTTAATCGAATGTTATCGGGATTTGTGCCAACCATATTGCATGATATTCAATGTTGTATCCGTGAGGTTATGAACCCCATGGGATCCCATGTCACCTCCCTTTATCAAATCTTTTGCACCTCGTGTTATCCCATCTTTTCCCATGAAGACCCCATTGGATTCCCTGGTATCCTTTGCGATCCTGTGGGGACCCATAGAAGCATATGGGAACCATGTACCTCATTCGCAGTTTGAAGAGATACCTCTTTGACTATATATGATCCCTTTCACGCAAGGTTCAATCTCATGAGATTTAATATGCGTTATTGCTCCTATGATTCCATCTTCGCCTACAAGATAAGCATAGCCACCTATTTACTAGCAGAATTGCTCATAATGTCTTCAGACGGACGGCAGTCATGTAGGATTTGCGATCAAGAAATTTTGGCGAGGAAATGCATAGTACGTAGTCGAAACTTGGTCCACTGGTCTATGTGAGGACATTGCAAATCATGATGAGCTGTGGAAGTTTTACTGAATGTTACTACTACTGAATTTTAATAATTAAAGACCGGAGTTTCGTGTTTTAACACTTTTTTTGGTGTTGCTGCACGTTTCGCGTTATTGTACGATTAATTGCAAAATGCGAGTTCCCACCAAAAAAGTGCAATTTCGGAGCATCCTTCCTTCTACTTTTCGTGTCAATATTTTGGTTGAAAAAAATTTCAAGATGCCGAAAATTCCTCGAAATTTAAGTTCTGTGATTCAAATTTGGATAGCTTCTTACAATAGAAATTTTGAAGTGTTCTCCACCAAAGGAAAAGTTGTGTATTGCAATGTATGTACGTACGAAGGGGGTTGGCTGTGAAAGGAAATCTCAAGTAAATACTCACGCTACTTCAGATTCGAAGAATATTCATCCTCGCCTTATGGGACACTATTCATCAAATCTAAGAATGAACCCATACGTTAAGCAAGCTTGCACAAGCATGTTCATACTGATAGAAGATATAATTTATCCGAGGCAAATATGGGAAAGAACTTGACTAGTAGCTCGACTAGTAATTTTAATGGAAAGTGATCTACAGTCCTTTGATTTATGTATTCATCGAAAATATGTATCCACACTTTTTGCAAGTTTTCACTGCACGATTTGGGGATTTTTGATGCATGATATAATGCATCTTCTCAAGTTTTTACTGCACGAAAACTCCGGACTCTAACTATAATTATAAAGCTTTCCGCATACAAAGTCAGTTTCCTTGCGTTTTTTGTTACAAATTACTTTGTACCAAGTCAGAATTGACCTATATCTTGAATAAAATTGAAATAAAATAAAACACAATCCATAGCCATCTCTCGCGGTGGAGAATATATAAGGACACTATTCGGATCCAAGTCTCTGGTTAGTTATCGGGATAAAGATTAGCTTGGCACACCTACCACTCCCTAACACATATCGTTTTCTGTATTCAACCAAGCAGCGCAATTAATAGGCGATGATCTCCTAAATAATGGCTCTCATATCGCGTGCAATATTGATCAGGAAGCAGTATATCCTGAAAGCTCAAACGTTTTTCTACCCAATGTAACTGACTTCACTTGTCCAATGTACAAATGAGTTAGATATGTGAAAGATCAATATAGGTGAATTCATGTGAGACGAACAAGCTTATCAGACCTCGCACCTTTGCGTGATATTGTAGGAGCAATTGTGTATCAAGTCGTTTTCAATGAGTTCAATTTAAAGACATCGCTGGACGTAATCAAACTTTTCAGCGTTGCAAGAACCCAACTGTCTCGGAAGTGATGAATTATGAATCTAATATATGAGTGATTCCGCGGAAAGTGGGATTTTCTGCGTCCGAGGTTCGCACCAGCCTCCGCAACTTTTAATCGTTGCGGTTAAAATTTTCTCCGGTGTATTCTAGTGGTACCCAACTTTAAAGTTGATTTTTGAGTCATTTTCTATGCCTCCATTTTCTTATATTGAAGAAATAGGGGTCAAAATATTGACATTCCGTCAACATTTTGACAATACCGACCCCTATCCAGAACATAATCTTCGCTCTAAAAACCAGTTATTGCGCCTATTCAAGGTCACTAATACCTATGCCCAATCATGATTCCAAATTGTATACTGTGGAGTGAACTATTCCACTATTTTGCGAGTCGAAATGAAAAGTTCAGCTTTTGCACGGTCAGACAACATTTTGTCCGGAGATTTGCACCAAAACTGCTGGTACAGCACTAATAACGGCGGCAAATCTCTCGATCGTCGATATGGCCCTTTGTACTGGCCAAGTTATCATCGGAACATCCCAAAGGTTTGAAAAAATGCGGTAGAGCGTCTCTGGAATCGAATCTGTGCAACAAAGGGCAGTTCGAACGGGTTTTACAACTCGCGTGCAAAATTTTCGGTCAATTCCGTCCTCCCGGTGTGCTGCTACCCTAAATACTGTATCGCTTAGTGAAAGGCATTTTTCGTAGTATTTGGTGGCATTAGGCGATACATGTGCGGAAAAGAGTCCAAAATTAGTTCCCGAGCCGCAAACGCATTTTTGAGGGGAAATGTCAATTCCGTCCCTATCAATTCCGTCCCCCTCTCGGCCCCTTGAAACATGCCGTAGTTTTCCCTGAGGTTTACCTTGGTCTACGTAAATCTGGATACTTATTTCTGATGCCTGAACATGTCAGAATTAACTGTATTAACTACCGGAAACTCATTTGGGGGTAATATAATTTTTTGACCTAAATCACACCCGTGGACATTTTTGGCCCCACAAAATCCCACTTTCCACGGAATCTTTTATATATAAAAGATGAACGATATGCTGTTTGATCAAAGAGGCTATAGTAAAATTCATTTGCGCAGCGAACAAAAGACCCCGTGCCTGGGACAGGAATTCTAGTTCAAGGCCATTGCCGACGGTATTGATCTGATATAATGAAATTCGACGAGTTGATGAATTTGGTCCGCAGCTCAAAGAACACCTACGCACAGATTTCGAGAAGTTTTGGGATGGAACTTGTGGTAAAACAGTAGATCATTGAAGGTGCATTGCTCCGGTGACACCGATTTTTGACATTTCTTGAACATGCGAGTTCGCTGCTTACCACTCCGTGTTCTCGTCGATGCTTTCAAGCTCAAATTCTCTGGGAAAAGTATTGAATAGGATTATTTCCATAGGTAAATCATATATAACGTTTCTCGGCTCATTTGATTCATTATTCTAAGACCTTTAGAACTCCTCTAACAAAATCCTGAACTTCGGATCTGGGACCGTTTTATGAGCTAAATACGAATCCTCCGTCGGCTTTTGGAGGTTGTGCCCAACTTACTCCCCTCCCCTTCCTCATATGCTGAACCCAAATATGCCCCCCACCCATACTAGCACGTTGCTGCGCATTCAAATTGGTATCACTTCCTCAGTACCTGTTGAGCATTTTGGAGTGCCGAAAAAATCAAAAAACCATTCCCTGATACGATAAAAGCACTTTTCCTCTTTTCCTGTTTTTGACGCAACTCTTCCTCAAAGAGGCCAGACGTGAAAAAGGCCGGAATCTTATCAGTTGAGTCACCTACTTTTATTTTCCAATAAGGGTTGCCTGCAGCGCTGAGCTTCACCGAGAAGTCCCTTATCCGCAAATGCGGAGGATTCCAAGGCGGGGCCAACGGCGAATTGGTCTTTACTTTTTCTCGGCATCTCAGAGTATAAGACCCTAACATGGAGAGAAAAAGTAATGTATGTGTACCAGTTGAGGCCCACTCGATATTGTGGCAACGATAACTCTGAGCTACCTCATAGTAACGAACCTTAGCTCATGTGAAACTTACCGTCGAATGGGGAAGCTTTGTTTCGGAGCGGTGGGGGGGGGGGGGGCAACTTTCTTACACCCCGGGAAAGAGACTTGCAGAGCAGCGCTTGGCGAGGCGAATGATACTATGTCTTGAAAACCAAATTTCGTTTGATACATACGAGAACCATGTTTTCTGCTATCTAGTGCATTTCTAGCAGCTTTTTGCTTCCTCATTACTGACTTTTCCAAAAGAACGATTTTTCAGGCGAAAAAGGCTTACCCGATGGAATGGATCCCTTACGAATAATTGTTGGAGGAATCTCGCGTGGAGACGCTAAATTTCATTGGTCTGTGTCGTCATCCTAACGAGACTTCCGTTATATTGGGGTATTCTGTCTTTCTGAAATAGTAAAGATCGAAAAACCGAAATCACCCCCTGTTTTTAGAAAGAGTAACTGATACATTCAAAAAAGACTGCTCACCGGTAATTTAATATTGCCATAATCATTAAATATGATTTCAAAAAACAGTCGATGAAGATAACTTGCCTTATTTGGACGATAAGGAGCCGAGTTATGGTAATTTTACGCCAGGAAACGATCATTGAGCTGT
This sequence comes from Eretmocerus eremicus, assembly GCA_030522705.1. Classification (NCBI taxonomy): domain Eukaryota; kingdom Metazoa; phylum Arthropoda; class Insecta; order Hymenoptera; family Aphelinidae; genus Eretmocerus; species Eretmocerus eremicus. The sequence goes on from JAPYYZ010019498.1 coordinate 8,565, forward strand.
ATTTCACCTCAAAAAGCAGCCCTGGCGCAGGCACTGAGATCTGTTGGCAATGACTACACTCAAATAGTGATTGTAGTAGTTAGGATCGGCCTTGTAATATACTTGTATCATAAAGCAATGAAAATTGGTAGGTTGATCTGCTCTGTGGCAGCTAAAAATGCACAATTACTATAATGAGTGTAATAAAGTTAGCACATCGCGTTGTACATTTGTTGCACTTCTTGTTGCACATTATTACACTTCTCCAAACGCTCATAACTCCGGCTTGAAAGCTGAAGCTTCTGATTGACTACAAATGAAAGTGGAATTCACGATTGCATGTAGTTATAACGAGCAAAACGAGATAAAAATTATGAATTGTGTAACAAAGATCCCCATTTGGCTGCATCTTTTTTCAGAACCTTTAAGATGAGCTGAGTTTGATTTCGAATTAGAAGAAGGAAGCAACCTTTGTGTCATGTAAAAGAAAAAGTAGTTTTGGGTATGTATCGCTACAAAATAATCCATTCCTTCAATTCAGAATGATACAAATAGCCCGTGAGTACGGAGCCAGCTAACAGACAGATTCGAGATTTCGTAGGTGTGCCATATGTAGCTACGCACTGGGCTATAGTTGAGAGCATTTGCTCACGATGCCGGATTGGCCACTGGGTTCACTATAGGCAAAGTAACAGCCATCGGTCATTAATATATCCTCCAGATTTTTGAATTTCATCCTCAAAATATCCTCAAAACTCCCTGGAATTTTTCAGAGCCAAGTGAGTAGACATCGTACGGTCGAAAGGATTTTTCGAGCCCATTGTTGGGAATTCCCTTTTTTAGCCATATCTTTCCGTCTATTACACCCCTCTGCCCCTTTTTCACGAAATAGGCGGTGAGATGCCTGTATTATATCACATCATTGTAATATTCAAGTTCTTTCGTTCTAATAAAAAAGAATCTTGTTCACAAAATGTGAATTTCCGCGCAAGCATCGAGCATCTCGATCGATAAAGAATTCTTGTCAATCTTTCAAACGGTCCTCAACTTTTGAATCATGTGTCTAATCTCTTTTCTCTCACGATTCCACATTTGATAACTGACTGTATGGATATTTTGCGGTGCTGTTCCAGAGATGAGTGATGCCCCGAGTCAGATTTTGAACGACTGCTCCCTTCCATGATCCTAAGAATGAGCTGTTCCCTCTCAAGGCTTTGGAGTTGTCATCATCGGTGGTTCAGTCGAGCGGACTTGGAGTGAGATATCATCATAACATGTTGATTCGATAGCAATTCTCAAAGCTTGTCCCCAGATGTCGCCGCCGGAAACTAATCCAGTTGGTTATTCCGGAGTCTCAGCTAGTGTATATTCTCACTCTCATAGACGTCTCGTAGCGCGGCTGCAGCTTCTTCGCATGTCCGATCGAGTTCCTCTGGATTTTCATACTGTTCAGAGTACGAATATCCCGGATTTCCTTCCAGCTCAATTCGCGCCAGCTGATTTGGCATGCCTGGTTGGGTTGGTCCTGCATATTCAGTTAACGAAAAAATTAATGCTTGAAAGAATTGATGTCTTGTAATCCAATGCGCTAACTAAATCACATACTTTTGATTTCAAAACGATATTCTGGTCAGAACTCAAATGAAAATCGTGGGAGTGGCAGAAATTGGACATGAAAGGTTTTCGAACTTTCCTTCTTTTCCCATGACGGTGGATCTTTTCAAAACCATTCCATACGACAGAATTTCTCTCTGATAGCTAAAATGGAATGGAGAAATCCCAACCATAATGCAATGTGCATGCAATGTTTCATGCAGTGCATGGAGGTTTACTCCGGGAAAATAATAGATATAAAATAATCCTCATGCTAGTGATATTCTGTCTTGCATGTAATTAGAAGATCAAGGCACTGAGTGCAGCGTCTTGAGCTTAAAAGATTCGAGAAAATGTTTTTCGGAAAAGATCCCAGGCGTAATCATCTTGACTACAAAAATGTTCGAAAAATGAACTTATGTCACCCTGATGAGAGACGATAGGCTTTGAGAGCTGCACTTTTCATACGAATGGGGTGTGACCAGCCCATATGTCTTCAGAATTTTCTGAGCGTAGATGCAAGACCTCAGATCGGCTTTGATTATGAATGTCTTGATTGGAACAAATGATGTAATATCCAGAATTCTTGATTGATATTGACATATCGCGTATATCCTTGATGAATCACCTTCTCCGAACGGAATACTCGTTATCAGAGTCAATTCGAGGTCTTGCACCGTCGCTCAACACATTTTGAGAATATAATTTTCAACTCATCTCAAGCTAGGTTGAAAATATCTTCGAATTCTTTGTCTGAGCAAATACGTGATGCCCGCAATTAGAGTTACATGTTGTTCAAATAAAAGGCCAAAATAGGATCATGTAAGTTCTACTGATTTCTGTAACAAGATGACATTTGAGTTATCCATTATCTAGTTTTTATATTTATCCAATGATATTTTATCTTCTTTCTCTCTTTTCTGCAAATCGAGCATACTCAATTTTAATTTCAATCTCATTTTTGTTGTCAGCTGGAAAATTATAAGCCAACTCCATTTTTTGATTACATTTAAGGTGTTGTCATGCTATGAGCGAGTATACTCCAGCGTATTTTTCAAACCATATCATGTAAAGGGCTAATATTGTTAATAAATGAAAATTAATTATTGTTAATGGATAAAAATCTTGTGAAGATCGTATATTCATCGATAAATGAATGAATAAATGAATACTCCTCCGAAATATTCTTTCAAATTTTTTTCCAAACCTCGGTCCCGCGTAGAGCCAAGGGATCCCTACGATTTTTTTCCAGCAAGGATTCACCCATAGTTGAGCTCGATTCTGAGGAAGTTTTGCTTTCTCAAAGAGAAAGCTTTGTATTCATGACAACGAAATTCTTCCTCCCCTGATGCTTCAAGTCCCTTTTTCTCCTTCATTACACCTCTTAGCCATATGAAACAAAGCTCTTCTTGTTTCTCTCGCCAAGATCTATCGACTGTACGTCACACATTTTGCCTACTGCCTTCCATAAAATTATTCCATCGCATTCTTCCCGGTCTTTCTCCCGTGTCTGTGTATGTATTGTTTTCCATCACCCGCGATGACTTTTGAACGGTACGGCCGATCCTCTTGAAATTTTGAGGAATTATAGAGAATCATCAAACTCACAGTTGACCGTAGTCTTGCTCTTTTCTATTGGGTATATTTTGATTTTTGCCTTTTTGATCAGGCGAGTGTCATATTTCCAATTTTTTCTTATGACAAAAGTATGATATTTCTTCACTATCAGTATCTAAAAATACGAAGAACAGAATTACTGTTTATTTCTATCTTATGAATCGATTGGTTGATACACATTTTGCATTTAACCCTCTAAAATTTTTTTATCAATGATCAATCAATAAATTCATATAACTTCTACGATTTCCTCTCCAATTCATGAAATAAAAAATGTGTATCAACCAATCGATTTAGAATATCAAAATACGTCATAATCATCTTCTTTGTCTTTTTCAAGCCTGATCGATAAGAAATATCACACTTTT
>JAPYYZ010019539.1:0-12776 GCA_030522705.1 Eretmocerus eremicus
TCTGTTCCAAGATACAGCTATAGACATTAGCATTGCCCATATAGGCCAGTGTTAAAAGGTCATGTATATAGATATACTAGCAATGCTAATGTCTATAGCGGTATCTTGGAACAGAGTGCCCATTGGCAGGAGATACTCTAGATTCTTCATTTGCTAGGTGGTACGAGTCTGCAAAAAAATTTTGGTGAGGATTGGTCTCCCGGAGGTCTTGGTCCCCCCTTGTGAGTGAGAACTTCGGTGAGGGTCAGATTATTCTCCCACTTTTTGGTTATTGTCACGGGTTTCAATCTGGTGATGCAATGGGAACTCACGACATCGAAGGCAGTTTGGAAACTTCTTACATACAGCCTATGATTTTGCCTCCTAATATAATATCAAAAACAGATACAATAATACCCACCGATATTTTCCTATCAAAAACCAGAAAAGAGTACGGTAACAAGGCGGTTTTCTCCCATTTGATAAAGAATGCGCAGAAAATACGTCGAGATGGAGTTGAACTCAATATCAAAGGTACAATTGTGCGTGTTAACTTTGTTCTATGCTTGATATTGGGCGATAATTTCGGTCGGAACAGCATTTTAGAATTGGTTTCATAATTTCATCTGACTCATTTTTATCGAATTTGCTTTTGAGGAGGGGACAGCATTCTTCTCATGACGGAAGAAGATATTTCGATGTTGGAGACCGTCGAAAAATATGAAAACGATATTTCGACGGGGGAAAGTTCCAAGGAAACTGGTTTGCATGGTGTTTGTATTTTCAGCGAGATGAAAGATTTCCATGTAATCCTGAATCTGAGCGCTGACGTTATGCACGATCAGTTCGAAGGAATGTGCCACTATATGATGGCGGAAGTCTTATTATATCTTGTCAGCCTCAAAGGACGTTTCTCAGTTGCTCTTCTGAATTTCAGACTGCAAAATTGGAACTTTGGCTTCGAATCAAGTAACATCCCTCCTAAAATATTGTATGACTACGTAATGAGAAATAATCGCTCCTAAATGTCGTCCTCAGAAATGCTCTTCTTTGTCAGATATTTTGCCATCCTCGTTGCCGATGATGTACCAGTTGAAGATCCAGTATGGCTATTATACTTGAAATTGAGGGGAATCATTCACATTGTCACCAGCCCAATTATGACTTAACACCATGAGCTGTATATCAAACTGTTCAGTCCATTGAAAGCAAAGTTTCACCTCTTATTGCACTACATATAAATCATTCGAAAAACTGGCCCTGTCATCAAGATATCATCAATTCGATTCGAGGCTCTCCATCAACTCATCAGAAAATGCATTGAACTTTTGAATTGTCACGTGAATATCTTGAAAACTATCGGAATAAGAGTACAATTTAGTTTCATGAATGTGAATTCCATGAAAAATGAAAATGTTTTCAAGAGCTGTGGAAAGGAGCAAAAAAGGATGCTCGCAAACTCATCATTTTTTCATTCACAAATCAAGAGAGAACTCCAATCAGTCACTCTTAATGGGATTTCTTATGCTAAAAGTACTATTATTGTTGTTGATTTTTCACCAGATGAAATAATTTTCGGTTTAGTCAGAAATGTCTTTGAAGTAAATGAGGAAGTCATCTTCCGATATGAGCTTCTGACACCTTGTGTTTCCCGCAGAGATCACGCTGCTCATTTGGTTGTCATAGAAAAAGAATGTTACTATTCAATTGCTCGTGATAATTTGGCTTCGCCAATAGTTTGTCTGATGTTTAATATTGAAGATGAAGAATACGTTGTCGAAAGACATGCGCTTTACTAAAAATACTGTAAGTGATACGGAAAACTATGTAAATTATTATATTTGCATCATATACGCAGCTTTATGTATGTGATTATCAATTATAGTATCATTCTGTGTCATCTTGTATACGATTGTGTGATAGACTCTTAGTTTCAATAAACTTGACTGATTAGGTGAGCCAGTATCAAACTAAGATCGTTCTTTGAATCTTCCAGAATATTTGGAAATCGCATTACCACGATCAGACAGCGCGCGTGCCGGAAAACCATGCTGCTGCAAAACTCCGATGCTTTCGCAAGGGTTAAAAAGGCGCGAAACATGAAGATAGCAGCTGCTCGCGCGAGCAAGCCCTAGCCGCGGCCGCATCGGAATACGGCATGCGAGGCATCGAGAGAGTCGATGCAACGCACCTCTTCAGGCGGTGCGAGCCGCATCGGACTACGGGGTGCGAGGCAGCGAGAGAGCCGATGCGGCGTATGGCTCAGGAGAGTGCGAGTGGCACGACTATACACGCTGCGACGAACCCGCGCATGCCGCTGCCCACTATCCTGCGTGTATAAAAACGGCATCCTAATTCTACAGATGTGTGTGTGTGTGTGTGTGTGTGTGTGTGTGTGTGTGTGTGTGTGTATTTCAGGTCACATTTTTCCTGGTCCAAATCACCCCACACTTTTCTTGAAATAAGGTAGCATCCCCTAAAACGATCAGCCACGTATGTACTTTTATGACATCGTGGCCACAAGTTGAATTATTCACATGGGAGAAAATAGTTTGTTTGAAAGACAGACTCATATTTATTGGATCAGGATTCGTTTAATTTACCGACTAATTTTTGGTTTTAGAGACCATGGTTCTGTAAATTTGACAAATGAATGTATTGTTGGGTTCACCGACAACGCCGAAAATACGCTGCTGAATGAGATTAGCAGAATGCTTTCTCAAATCGGTATCATACATCATTCTTTCACATATGTTGTCGAGAATGGAAATGATGTTTCCAAGAACCGATTTTATATGTGAATTGGACATTTTATTCCAAATCTACTACGAAAGGAATCCAATCGTTCTCTCGTTAACTACTAACAAAAAATGAAATGACATTTTTTAGGCATCGCCTCAGAAAGGCCAATCTTGTGATAGATCTCTTTTCAAGATATTCATGAGGACTCAAATTCACAAATTCATTAATTTTCATGAATCCAAGAGAAATCAAGCGGAACGATATTACAACCAAAATTCATTATCCTCATCAACATTTAATAATTAAATTCAACAAAAGTATCTCTTATAATTTCCAACAGTATATCATTCTCCTCCTTTGAAATCCATTCTCATCCTAAATTCCAAAGCTACATATTAGGAATGTCAATGTTCTATATTCCCACCACCATTCACAATCCGATCAAATCATGAAACTGACAGAGACCTCCTAAACTTCTTTCCACATCGAAGACCTCTGACCCGACCCCCGGAGCTGAGCAAGTCAGTCAAACGTTCAAGTCCAAGGAGACGCGAGCAAGGAATCGGCGAAAGCATGACTTACCCGTTATCGATAGTGAGCGAAAGCTTGACCACACCTTATACTGGAATTCACTCCAACAGAAGCGTCACTCCAACAGAAGCGTCATCGTACACTTCCCATTGGACGATGACCATCCATTGCAGAAGTGTCTCTACAGTCAAGTAGTGTCGCGGAACTTACATCACCGAATGCCGCGAATCAGTAACAATCCGACAATCAGGCGAGGGATTATCCGTATGCCGGAGAGTCTGGTCAGCCTGCGCTCGGCGACGTCGGAGTCGTCCAGCAAACGTCATCGACCAACCCAAACATCATCGCTATCCTTTAACCGCCTAACCCAAGCCCAACCATCGATCCATCAGCACCAGCGACGATCCAACAACTATTATCGTATGCTAGGTCCCAGCATATCCTCTAAAAAATCGGCATTTTCGTAAAAAGTTCGGTATCTTGATTTTTTCGTGAAAAGTTCCATCGTCAACCATCTTCTATTTTTATACCTTCAATTCTCATTGAGTTAGTTCAAGTATCCGTCAATCATCTAGATCAGACCGTGACCCTTAATAGATCATGCTTATTTCATCAGTACTCTCCGTCTTTTCATTTCTTCATATAATAAATTGAGTGAATTCATTTCTCACAATTTAAATTGTTTTCAAACAGCTTGATTAATCGCAACATAAATCTTATTTCAAAGATAATAACGGGAAGATGAGAAAGAATTGGATAACCGCTATTATTTTGAGTTAAGAGATGACGATGAGTGAATTTTGGGCATTCATTCTCCGGTATATTTTGACTTGTGAATTTTTAATCTTGGGAGAATCGTATTTTCAAGGATTTTCATATGATTTAAGTGTGATATTTCTTCTGCATCAGCATTCAAAGAATACTAAGATGATTATTATGACATATTTTGACATCCTAAGTCGATTGGTTTATACGGATTTGGCATTCAAAGAATTTAAAAGAAATCCAGTGAGGCATATGAATTTATTGGTTGAAAAAATATCAAGGGTTCGAATGAAAAATCCGCATGAACCAAACGATTTAGAACATTAAGATCTGTGTTCATCGGTTTGTTTGTATTTTTGAATGCTGATGGAGAAGAAACATGAAACTTTCATCATGTGAAAATTATTGAAAATATAGAACTTTCGTCAATGAAAAATGAAAAAAAAAACAAAATGTACTGGATCGAAAAAGACAAAACTGATCGCAGCTATCAGTTTGATGATTCTCTCGAAGTCATAAGGATTTCAAAAAGATCGGTCATACCGTTCAAGAGTTATCGTTAACGATGAAAAAAACACAAATACACACACACAGACACGGAGGAAAGATTGGAGTGAATGGTATGGCGTAGTTTCATGAAGGGTGGTGGATGGAATGTGTAATGTACAGTCGATAGATCTTGGCGAGAGGAACATGAAAAGTTTTGTTCCATATAATTCAGAGGTGTACTAGAGGAGGAAACTGAGATAAAAACGTCGCTTAAGCAAGAACTTTACTTGTACAGGTTGTTGAATCATCCTTTGAATCCCATTTTCCTCTTTGAGTATACCTCTTAGAGGCTGCCGTGGCCTAGTGGATCTAGTCCTTGGTCTCCCATGCGGGAGGCCAGGGTTCGAATCCCGGCCGGCACCACTAAGATTTTTCCTCATGTGCTTTTCACGGTGGTCTCGTTCGGAACCCACCTCAAACTGTAGGTCCCCCTGACCGAGGTGAAATCGGTAGTTGGCAGTCCTGACGCGCTGGTTGAGCGTGTTTCAACCCCACGCACATCGGTGCCGTCTGGATAGAGCTCGAAAGAGCAGGTGCCGAGACGTAAAACTAAGAACTCAACACATTTTTGAGTATACTTCTCAGCTGTAAAATGCAAAGATCTTCTCTTATCTCTCGCCAAGATACCACTGACCCTTCATCAGGTTACAACATAGACTTTTCTTCTTGTTTTCAATGGATGTTTGTCTGAGTATCGTTTTTGTCGTTCACCAAAACTTCTAAACAGTACGGGCGTTCCTCTTGGAACTTTCAGGACTTATATAGAATGATCAAATTGGGAGCTGAGTCTATCTTGAGCCCTGGAAATCGGATATATTCTTACTTGTGGATTTTCAATCACGCGAGTATGATATTTCTCATGTATAAAAGTGTGATATTTCTTATCCATCTGGATTGAAAAATACAAAGATGATTATGACGTATTTTGATATTCTGAATCGATTGGTTGATACACATTTTTCATTTAATGAATTGGAGAGAAAATTGGAGAAGTTATATAAATTCATTGATCGATTATTTATTGATTGAAAGAATATGAGGGGGTTGAATGAGGAATCTGTAACAACTAATCGATTCATGAGATGGATTTGAACAGTAATTCTCTTCTTCCTATTTTTGGATGATGATAGAGGAGAAATATCACACTTTTGTCATGAGAAAATTATTGTAAATATGAGACTGCCGTGATTAAAAAAGCAAAAATAAAAATGTACTCGAAAGGAAAGGGCAAAACTATAGTCAACTGTGAGTTTGATGATTCTCTATAAGTCCTCAAAATTTCAAGAGGATCGGTCGTACTGTTCGGAAGTAATCGTGGATAATAAAAAACAACACGCACGCATACAGACACAGAGGAAAGGCCGGAAAGGATGCTATGAAGTGAATTCATGAGGGGCAGTGGGTAAATTGTGTGACGTCCAGTTGTTAGATCTCGACAAGAGAAACGAAAAATTCTTTGTTTCATATGACTAAGAGGTGTAATGGAGGATGAAAAAGGATTTGAAGCATCAGATGAGCAAGAATTTCGTTGTCACGAATGCTTTCTCTTTGACAAAGCAAAACGGGCATAGGGTGTACCATCACCCTTTCCCCAATGCCACACCCGCCTGATTCTGGATCCATCAGGCCGACGACGATATCCCAAATCCTCTTCCAGTTATTATCCATAGAACGTCCAATGGATGTTTGTATGTTACTTCTAAGCAAACATTATGAATTGAAGTTTGTGTTCTTAATTTTGATTTTATTCATTGTGCTTGTCATGAATAACATCCACACGAAAAAACTGACCCAGAACTTGACTGTCTTACCCATATGTCTATGGTTCGCTGAGTCCGAATCCGGAGCTCGTTTGGTCCCAGCTCGTCAGGATTCTGACGTACCCGGAAAATACTATGATTCAATGGAAAAGTTCAGAGCTGGTACAACATTTCGGATCAGTGAGTCTGACAAGATATTCTTGGGGTCGCCGAATCCGAATCTGGGTTCGGTTTGATCCCAGCACATCAGAATCCCAACATAACCTCAAGACACTATGATTTGATGGAAAAGTTCAGAGATGGTACGAAAATTCAGATCTGAGCGTCTGATTATACGACCTGTATATATTTGGGGTCGCTGAATCTGGAATTTGGGGTCAGTTTGGTCCCAGGTCATCAGAATCTCGACGTAAACTCCAAATACCATGATTTGATGGAAACTTTCGGAGCTGATGATCAAAGCGCTCCAGACCTATGATTTCTGGGTCATCAAGTAGAAAGATGGAGTCCGTTCGGCTCCAGCAATTGACTATCTTGAAATAACCACAAGAACTATGAATTCATAGGAAATTTGGGAGTCAGGATTCTGATATAATTTCAGAAAAGCACGATCCAATGGAAATACTCGCAGCTGGTGATCAAAGTACACAAGCTTCATGATTCTTGGGTGACTGACTCCAAAACCGTAGTTTGCTCGGCCCCATCGAGCCAGCCATCTGGCATAACCTGATTGAACCATGCTTTGAAGAAAACTTCTTGAATCGGAATTCTGCCAAAACCTCTCGAACTCGAAAAACATAGGTCGACAGCGCTCTGATCATCAGCTCCGAAAACGTCCATCAAATCATAGTATTTCGAGGTTATGTCCAGATATTAATGTGCCGGGACGAATTTGACCTCGGATTCGGATTCAGCAACCCAAAAAACATACAGTTGGTATAGTCAAACCCAGATCCAGGATGTTGTACCAACTCTGAACTTTTCCATTAAATCATGGTCTTTTGAGGTTATGTCAGAGAGCTGACTCGCTGAGGCTGAAAGGACTACAAACTTGAAATCAGTAACCTAACAAACATGGACCTAGTGCACTTTGATCACCAGCTCTGAATATTTTCATTAAGTCGTGCTTTTTCGAGGTTCTGTCAGAATCAATCCTGACTAGTGAAGTTTCCATCAAATCACGGTTTCTTCAGGTGATGTCAAGATATTCACTGGTTGGAGTCGAACGGACTCCAAATCTCAACTCGGCGACTCAAAGAACATAGATTCAGAGCGCTCTGATCATTAATTCCGGAAGTTTCCATCAAATCATGGTATTTGGGGGTTATGTCGGGATATTGGTGTGCTGGGACTAAGTCGACTCTAGATTCGGATTCAGCAGCCCCTGCAACATACAGCTGGTAAAGTCATACTTCCAGATCCGAAATTTCGTACCATCTCTGAACTCTCTCATCAAATTATGGTATTTTGTGATTATGTCAGATCCCTGACGTGCTGGGAACAACCAGGCCTCAGATTTGGACTCAGCGACTTATGAGGATAGTAAGGTAAGAGTTCTGGGTAAGAACTTTTTATTCAATGGCTGTGTAATCAGCGAACTTCGTCGTAATAGTGGTGGATTTTAATGTCAAGAATATAATTCCTGTCACTGCAACAAATACCTGTTTGTCAGAGTCGGATTTGACAAACTTGACTAACTATTCGGTGGATCCAACAATTACCGATTCAAGAAACAGGGATGTATTGTCGGAGGAGGGTTTTTGGTTGATCCAACAAACTAGTTTGTTGTCCTGAAAAACTTTTTTGTTTCGTGCATGGTGGTCGCATTCTGGCGCACCGTCATTGATCAATAACACCGGCACACCAAAACAAAGTACTTGTACTTTTGACCAGACCCACCTTACTGTATGTATTTTGGCCCGCTGAAACCGAATTCGAGGTCAGTTTGGTCCCAGCACATCGAGATTTTTAGGAGATGGTAATCAGGCCATACTAACTTAACGTTTCTACGCTATCTTGTGCGCTGACTCTCCCTTTGCTGCATTGCGTCGCACCTGTAATAATCTCATTATAAATAAAGTGGATTTGAATATATTGACGAGGAGAGAGTGATGGGGCTAATCCCGTCACACTATATGATGAGAACTTCTCAACTATCAATTCTGGCATGAAGCCGAGATGGGACATACGGTTATTCCCATTTTCAGGGGTTGAAATGATGTAATTGTGATATTCTTTGGAAATTAATCATGTATATAATTTGTACCAATAAATTTTTAGAAGTTGTCTTGAGAAAATTGACTGTGATGATGTGGATTATGTTAGATGCAGTATATGCGTAGTTCTGTTTTTGAATTTCGAGTTCTTGGTAAAACACAAAAATAGAAAACATGAGAGAAAGAAAAGAAGAAGTAAATGCAGAATTTGTGAAATGATTATGCTTGAGCGATTCCTTAAAAAGCGTTTAGAAACACACTCCAATACGAAAAAGTACTTTTGCAAGAATTGCAAGAAAAGTTTCAAAACGAATTTCAATCTCAATAGGCATAGATCAAATCACAAAGAGCTAATTTTCAGATGTGAGGATTGCGGAAGGTACTTGAGTATAAGTGATAGATAGAGCGGGGTGAAATGGACCGAGACGGATGACATGTTTTGGGCTATGCGAATCGGATTAAAGTGGGACATATGGGTTGCATTGGTGCCAGATGGACTGGAGAGGGAGCTGAATGGATTGGGTGGGGTAGGATGGGTAGGCCTGGGGTCAAGTGGAGCTGGCTGGGTCAATTGGTCTCGAGTGGGTTAAGACAAATCGAAGTGGGATAACGAAAATTGAGTGAGGTGAGATGAACTGAGTAGGGTGAAATGACTCGAGAGGGATGGAATGGTTTGTGCTAGAGCGAATTGGGCAAGAGTGAAGCAGCTGGGAGTGGGTGGGGCAGGCTGGATTGGGTGGGATTTCATGTCAAAGATGCTGAAGCTCTGTCGATCATCAATATCACGGAGAAACGCTTCCTCATCGAATCACGGGACTTTTAGGGTGCCCCCCCCCCCTGAGCCAGATCTGGGTCTCGCTTCATTCGACCTCCGTGTGACTCATGGAGGTGAATTTTGAGAAATTTCAGAAGTACATAGAAAAACGTACTCTTTCCCGCTCTTCTGATTACCGTGGTCGAAACTGTAAGTTTTCTGCAAAAAAACCCTTATAGCCTCCAAATGACCTTGAAATTTGGCTTCAAGGTCGAACTCAAGGTAACCATTGGATTCTCCGTCAGAAATGCAGCAACTTTTTCTTTGCATGTGGTATACAATAAGTGCGTCCCCGTGGAGTTACAGGAGCTTTTTCACGTCCCTCGAGCAGAATTCTAATTCCGTTCTCTGTGCCTTTCGTATGACCCATGGAGGTCAAAATTGAAAAATTTCAAAAGTACATGGAAGAACGTAGAATTTCCCAATCTTCCGATTGCCGCGACGAGAAACAAATTTTTTGGTGAATAGTTACAAATTACTTCCAAATGACCTAAAAATTTGACTTCGAAGTCATATCTAAGATCACTATTATATTTCCCACTACAAATGCTACAACCTTGCCGATCTTTATTATTGAGTGAAAAAGCTTTCATTTCGAGTCAAACGGCTTTTGGTCTCTCAAAGACAAAGCTTTGTAATCGTGACAACGGAATTCTTGCCTATCTGATGCTTCAAATACGTTTTTCTCCTCCACTAGACCTCTTAGCCATGTGAAACAAAGCTCTTTTTCTTCCTTTCGCCAAGATCTATCGACTGTAAATCACATTTTCTACCCACTACTTCTCATGAAATTATTTCATCGCATTATTTCCGGTCTCCCCTCCATGTCTGTGTGTCTGTGTGTTGTTTTCTATTATTCACGATAACTTTTGAACGGTACGGCCGATCATCTTGAAATTTTAAGGAGTCATAGAGAATCATCAAACTAACATTTCACTTTAGTTTGAGTCTTTTATATACAGTACATTTCGATTTTTGCTGCTTCAATCACGCGACTCCCATATTTTCGATTTTTTCTCATTACAAAAGTATGATATTCCTTCTCTATCAGTATCCAAAAATACGAAGAACAGAATATTCGTTTATTCCTATCTCATGAATCGATTGATTGATACACATTTTTCACTTAACCTCTCAATTTTTTTGAATCAATAATCAATCAATTAATCCATATAACTTCTTCAATTTCCTTTCCAATTCATTCAATGAAAAATATGTATCAACCAATCGATTCAGAATATCGAAATACGTCATAGTCATCTCCTTCATATTCTTTGATCCTGATCCAAAAGAAATATCACACTTTCATACACAAAAAATATCATACTCGCTTGATTGAAAATTTACAACTACGAATGTATTCAATATTTAGGGCTCAAAAGAGACTCAGCTCTCAATTTGATCCTTCTCTATAACTCCTCAAAATTTCAAGAGGATCGGCCGTACCATTTAGGAGTTTTGGTGTACGGAAGAAACCATCCTCATCGTAACAACCTTCAAAAACTATAAAGAAAAGTCTATATTTTCACCCGATGAAGCGTCATTGGTAAAATGTATAACGTACAGTTTATAGATCTTGGCGAGAGGAACGAGAAGAGCTTTGTTTCATACTCCTAATAGATGTAATGCACGAGAAATCTCAGATAGAAACTTCAATTCACCAAAAATTTTCTTTCCACACATTGCTAAATGAGTATTTGAACCCCATTTTCTCTTCGAGTATACCTCTCATCCATATTTAACAGACCTCTTCTCATTCCTCTCACCAAGATCTATCCACTGTATATTATACATTTCACACCGAATCCTCCATCAAATTGTATTATTGTTCTCTTTCCACCCTTTCCTCCGTGTCTGTATGAGTCTGTTAATACTTCTCTTTATCGATTCTTCACCATAACTCCTGAACGGTTCGCTTAAGGCTATTAAAATTTTCATTTCTTACAGAGAATCACGTAATCCAAACATTAGTCAATAACCCTATCGAATCGAAAATGGAATAAAATGGGAATGATATATCAACTGTGCAACAATTTCGTTTAAAAAAGCGTATGTACTAATTCTATGGATGGTCATTGGTAAAATCTTCAATGCGCAGTCAATAGATCTAGAAAACAGGAATAAGAATTGCTCCGTCTCATTCACCTGAAAGGTATGCTAAAAGAGAAAAATCGCATTGGAACAACAATTTGTCAAGAATTTCGTCCTCAACCCTAATCAGAGTAAGGAGATCTATACTGATCTAGGAATGTGATTTTATGAAACATCGTTAGTGAAACGTCTGAAGTATGTACATACATTCCACATATTTTGGCTATAGGGAACAGGAATAGCTTTGTTTCATGCAGTTGAGATATACACTCCAATAGTCACATGTCATTCTATTTTCAGATAGAAGTTAACGAGCGAACAATTGAATTTGTTTCCCAATAGTTCTGGAATAAACTGTCCCATTTTTATATAAAATCGATTTTTGATCACATCATTTCCATTTCCGAAAACAAATGTGAAATAATGATGTATGGTACCGATTTGAGGAAGCATTCTGCTAATCTCATTTGGCAGCGTATTTTCGTTTTTTTGAGGGTAGTTTCGGTCTTGTAGCTCACCCCATTCCCATATAAGTTCAGGGATCCTCTCGAGGGAGAAAGATTCAATCACTCGATGCGAAAAACTGCAAAATGACATGTCAAAACCCCCCTATGTTGCCCGTTTTCAAGAGACAATTTGATTGACAAATTTTTACACTACTGTGGGGTGCTTGCGCGCGTGGAGAGGTCGACGGTAATGAGCGAGTAATAAGTGCTGTTGCTGCCTTAGTTGGTGGGATGAGCCGTCAGTACCCATGCTCCGAGAGCGCATCGTCTGCTCCTGTGGCAAGCCACGTTTCGTGATGTTTGAAATTCTGGTTCCAACCAGCTGTCCATTCTTATTATCCGACACTGGCTTATTAGAGCGACAGATGTTACACGGCCTTCCTTTTCTCTTATTGGCTCACTTCCAATGTCGTGGTTTTTGACACTCTAGGCACACCCTGGAAGGATGCTTTTTCATGGATTGCTGTCCGTATACGATGCATACATCCATGTTGTTTATGTACCTGTCACACTAGCTGTCCGGTATTCCGTCTCACGAGACGAAGCAAGAGAGGGAGTGTCGCTCACGTACCTGCTAACACACTCAACTGCTGCTGCCAACCTCAAATGGTCGTCCGAAGATTGTAATCAGATTCCTGATAAGGCTATGCAAGCTCCCACCCAGCATGGATGATGTGTGATGTGGTAGCTTGCATTTGTGAGCCTGCAAGTAGCTTGAAGGAAAGAGGACTGAAAGCATAGGCGCGGCAGTATGAATGTTCGGAGCAGGAGTAGAATTAAGAACCTGTTGACGATACTTACGCAGATGCAGAAGATGAATATG
>JAPYYZ010019553.1:0-10474 GCA_030522705.1 Eretmocerus eremicus
CGGCGGCCGCCGTAGCGGGCACCACGACGGGCGCCGCAGCGGACGCCGTGGCGGGCGCCATGGCGGGCGCCACGGCGGGCGCCCGTTTTCAGGTGGGTAACGATGCCTCGGGATCGGAATCCGAGCCGGGTAGGAAGAACCCCGGATTCGAGAAAGGCTGTGGAACACGCGAGCTAACGAACCCCGAAACTGAAATTATAGCGAGGTAGGAATTGCCCGGAATCCCAGAAAGTCGATAGATCAACAAGTTAACAAGCTCCCGAAACCGGAATTCTAGCGATGGGCGAATCGTTCCTAAATCCAGAGAGCCTATGGAACTCGCAAGGTGTTACGTCCTTGACATCGAAATTTCGGTGATGTCAGAATCGTCTTCGATCCAAGGGAGGCTATGAACCCACGAGCTAACCAACCCCCGACATCGGAATCCCAACGATGGGCGAGTGGTTCACAAATTCAGAGAGGCTATAGAACCCGGGAGCTAATACGTCCTCGACACCGGAATTTTGGGGATGTCAGGATGGCTCTCGATCGAAGGGAGGCTATGAACCTGCAAGCTAACACATCCGCGATAGCGGGCATCCAGCGGAGCGAGGATGATCCACACGGGCTGCGAACCAGCCAGCTACCAAACCCCCGAGACCGGGATTCGAGGGAGGTAGGGATCGCCCGAATTCCCAGGAAAGCAATAAACGCGCAAGCTCACAAACCCCCGAAACGGGCATTCCAGCGATGAACGAATCGTACCCAAATGAGAGAGGCTATGGAACCCGCAGGCAAAAGAGCCCTCGACACCGGAATTCCAGAGATGTTAGAATCGTCCTTAGTTCAAGGGAGGCTATCGAACCGCTGGCTCGAACACCCGCGATACAGGAATTTCGGCAGAGGGAGAATCATCTACTTATTTTACATAAGCTATGGACCCGCCAGCTGACCGACCCCCGGAACCGGAATTGGAGCGAAGTAGGAACCACCACAATTCTCAGGGGAGCTTCGGACGCGCGAGCTGACAAGAAACCGAGACCGGAATTGAAGCGAGTTGAGGATCGCCCCGAATTCTAGAGAGGCTACGAACCCACAAGCTAACGAACCCCCGACACCGGAATCCTAGCGATGGGCGGATCGTCCCCAAATCCAGAGAGGCTATGGAACCTGCAAGCTGAAGAGCTATCGACACCGGAATTTTGGGGAGGTCGGGATCGCCGTCGATCCAAAGAAGGGTATGAACCCGCAAGCTAACACATCTCCGTTACCGGCATTCCGGCGACGGGAGAATCATGCCTGAATTCCACACAGGCTATGAACCCGCTGGTTAACAAACCCTTGAGACTGGATTCGAAGTGGGGTCGAAATCTTCCCAATTCCCGGAAAAGCTATGAACCCAAAAACTAACAAACTGCGGAGATTGGAATTCCAGCCGGAGAGGGGATCGACCCGAATTCCAGAAAGGCTCCGAACCCGCGAGCTCATCAACTCCCGAGACCGGAATCAGAGCGAGGTAGGTATCGCCCGGCATTCCAGGGAGGCTATCAACCCACAAGCTAACAAATCCCCGTCAACCGGATTCCGGCGATGGGCGAATCGTTCCGCAATCCAGGGAGGCTTTGGAACCCGAAAGTTGATACGCCCTCGACACTGAATTCTTGGGAATGTCAGGATCGCTTTCGATTGGAGGGAGGCTATCAACCCGCAAGCTAACACATCCCCGATACCGGGAATCCAGCGAAGCGAGGGGGATCCCCAAATCCCACAGGGGCCATGAACCCGGCAGCTAATAAACTCCCGAGACCGGATTCGGAGCGAGGTGGGGATCGCCCAAATTTCTAGAAAGCTATAACCGCGCAAGCTAGCAGATCCTCGAGACCGGAATCAAAGCGGGGTAGGAATCGCCCCAGCTCTCGGAAGGGCTATGAATGCGGGAACCAACTAACCCCCGAGATCGGGATTCCAGCCGGGTGGGAGAAAACCCGAATTATAGAGAGGCTTGGAACCCGCGAGCTAACAAACCCCCAAAACCGGGATTATAGCGAGGTTGAAATCGCCCGGAAACCCAGGAAGGCTATGAAACCTCAAGCTCACGGAGCCCCGACGACGAAATTCCAGCGATGGACAGATCATTCCATAATCTAGAGAGCCTATGAACCCGCAAGCTGATGAGCCCTCGAAAACGGAATTTCGGGGATGTCAGAATCACCCTCAATCTGAGGAAGGCTATGAACCCGTAAGCTCACACATCCCCGATACCCGGAGTCCAGCGGAGAGAGAATGATCCCCGAATTCCACACAGGCTATGAACCCGCTGGTAACAAACCCTCGAGACCGGAATCGAAGTGGGATCAAAATCGCCCCAATTCCCGGAAAATCTATGAACGCAAAAACTAACGAACCGCGGGGACTGACATCCCAGCCGGCTGGGAATCACCCCGAATTTCAGGAAGGCTCTGAACCCGCGAGCTAATCAACTCCCGAGACCGGAATGGAAGCAAGGTGGGAATCGCCCCTACTCCTGAAAGGGCTCGAAACGCGGGACTTGATGATCTCTCGGGATCGGAATCCGAGCCGGGTGGGAGAAACCCCGGATTCCAGGAAGGCTGTGGAACCCGCGAGCTAACAAACCCCCCAAACCGGAATCATAGCGGGGTAGGGATCGCCCGGAATTCCGGGAAGGCAATAGATCAACAAGGTAACAAGCCCCAGGCTCCAAAATTTCAGCGATAGGCGGATGGTTCCTGAATCCAGGGAGGCTATGGAACCCGCAAGGTGATAAGCCCCCGACATCGGAATCTCGGGGATGTCAGAATCAACCTCAGTCCAAGGAAGGCTATGAACCCGCAAGCTAACACATCCCCGATACCCGGAATCCAGCGAAGGCAGAATGATCGCCGAATTCCACACAGGCTACGAAACCGCCGGCTGACAAACCCTTGGGATCGGAACCATAGCGAGGTATGAATCGTCCGGCATTCCGGGGAGGCTATAAACCCACAAACTGACCAAACCCCGACACCGGAATCCCAGCGATGGGCGAATCGTTCCCAAATCCACAGAGGCTAGCGAAATCCGAAAGCTGATACGCCCTCGACACCGGAATTTTGGGGATGTCAGAAGTGCTCTCGATCGAAGGAAGGCTATGAACCTGCAAGCTAACACATCCCCGATTCCCAGAAAGCTATGAGCGCGCAAGCTAGCGAATCTCTGGAACCGGGATCGGAGCGAGGTAGGAATCGCCCAAACTCTGGGAAGAGCTTGAAACGTGGAAATTAACGATGCCCCAGGTTCAGAATCGGAGCCGGGTAGGAAGAACCCCGGATTCTAGGAAGGCTGTGAAACCCGCGAGCTAACAAACCCCAAAATCGAAATTATAGCGAGGTAGGAATCAACCAGAATCCCAGAAAGTCAATAGATCAAGAAGCTGACAAGCTCCCGACACCGGAATTTCAGCGATGGGCGAATCGTTCCTAAATCCAGAGAGCCTATGGAACCCGCAAGGTGTTACGCCCTTGACATCAAAATTTCGGTGATGTCAGAATCGTCCTCAATCGAAGGGAGGCTATGAACCCACGAGCTAACCAACCCCCGACACCGGAATCCCAGCGATGGGCGGGTGGTTCACAAATCCAGAGAGGCTATAAAACCCGGGAGCTGATACACCCTCGACACCGGGGCTTCGGGAATGTCAGAATGGCTCTCGATCGAAGGAAGGCTACGAACCCGCAAGCTAACACATCCCCGATACCGGGCATCCAGCGGAGCGAGGATGATCCACACGGGCTGCGAACCAGCCAGCTACCAAACCCCCGAGACCGGGATTCGAGGAAGGTAACGATCGCCCGAATTCCCAGGGGAGCAATGAACGCGCAAGCTTACGAACCCCCGAGACCGGAATTTCAGCGATGAACGAATCGTACCCAAATTCAGAGAGGCTATGGAACTCGCAAGCTCATGAGCCCTCGGACCAAAATTCTGGGGATGTCAGAATCGCTCTCAGTCCAACGAAGGCTATAAGACTGCGAGCCAACACATCCCCAATATCGGAATTCCAGCGATGGGAGAATCATCTCCTAATTAACACATGCCTTGGACCCGTCAGCTAACCAACCCCCGAGACCGGAATTGAAGGGAAGTGAGAATCGCCCAAATTTTCAGGGAAGCTATGAACGCGCGAGCTAACGAACCCCCGACACCGGAATTCCAGCGATGGGCGGATCTTCCCCAAATCTAGAGAGGCTATGAAACCTGCAAGCTGATGAGCCATCGACACCAGGATTTCGGGGAGGTCGGAATCGCCCTCGATCCGAGGAAGGCTATAAACCCGCAAGTTGACACATCTCCGATACCGTGATTCCAGCGAAGAAAGAATCACGCCCGAATCCCACACAGGCAATGAACCCGCGAGCTAACACACCATCGAGACCGAAATTGAAGCGAGGTGAGAATCGCCCTGATTCCCAGAAAGCTATGAGCACGCAAGCTAGCAAATCCCCGAGACCGGAATCAAAGCGGGGTAGGAATCGCCCCATCTCCCGGAAGGGCTATAAACGCGGAAACTAACGAACCCCCGAGATCGGGATCTCAGCCGGATGGAAATAACCCCGAATTCCAAAAAGGCTCCAAACCCGCAAGCTAACGAACCACAAAAACCGGAATGATAGCGAGGTAGGAATCGCCCGGAATCCCAGAAAGGCTATGAGACCACAAGCTCACAAGCCCTCGACACCTAAATACCAGCGATGGGCGGATTGTTCCCAAATCCAGAGAGGCCATGGAACCCGCAAGCTGATAAGCCCTCGACACCAGAATATCGCCTTCAATCCGAGGAAGGCTATGAACCCGCGAGCTACGCCTCCCCAATACGCAGAATCCAGCAAAAGGAGAATGATCCCCGAATCCCTGATAGGCTATGAACCCGCCAGCTAACAAAACCTCGAGACCGGAATTCCAGCGATGGAGGAATTGTCCCTAAATCCAGAGAAGCTATGGAACCCGCAAGCTGATAAGCCCTCGACACCAGAATCTTTGGGATGTCAGAATCGCCTTCAATCCGAGGGAGGCTATGAACCCGCGAGCTACGCATCAAAGCGGGGTAGAAATCGCCCCAAATCCCTGATGAGCTATGATTGCTAGAACCAATGAACCTCCGAGACCGGAATTCCAGCCGAGTGGGGACCACTCCGAATTCCAGCCGGGTAGGAAATCCCCGAATCCCAGAACGGCTTCGAACCCGCGAGCTCATCAACTCCCGAGATCGGAATTATAGCGAGGTAGGGATCCTCCGGCATTCCAGGAAGGCTATGAACCCACAAGTCAACCCATCCCCGACACCGGAATCCCAGTGATGGGCGAATCGTTCCCGAGTCCAGAGAGGCTATGAAACCTGGCAGCCGATACGCCCTCGACACCGGAATTCTGGGGATATCAGAATCGCTCTCGATCAAAGGGAGGCTATGAACTAGCAAGCTAACACATCCCCGATACCGGGAATCCAGCGAAGCGAGGATGATCCCCAAATTTCACACAGGCTATGAACCCGCCAGCTAACAAAGCCCCGAGACCGGAATTCCAGCGATGGAGGAATTGTCCCTAAATCCAGAGAAGCTATGGAACCCGCAAGCTAATAAGCCCTCGACACCAAAATTTTGGGGATGGCAGAATCGCTCTCAGTGTAAGGTTGGCTATGAAACCGCAAGCCAACACATCTTCGATACCGGAATTCCAGTGAAGGGAGAATCATCTGCCAATTCCACACAGGCTATGCACCCGCCAGCTAACCAACCCTTGAGACCGGAATCAAAGCGAGGTAAGAATCGCCCCGAATCCCAGAAAGGCTATAGGCCCACAAGCTAACAAACCCCCGACAACGGAATTTCAGCGATAGGCAAATCGTCCCCAAATCCAGAGAGTTTGTAGAATTCGCAAGTTAATAAGCCCTCGAGACCGGAATTTCGGTAACGTCGGAATCGTCCTCAACTCAGGAAAGGCTATGAACCCACAAGCTAACACATCCCACTACCATAATTCCAGCGAGGGGAAAATCATCTCTCTATTCCACACAGGCTATGGACCCGCCAGCTGATGAATCCCGAGCGAGAAATGAGAGCGAGGTAGGAATCGTCCCAAAATCTAGAAAAGCTTTAAAGAAACAAATTACCAAACCTCCGAGAGCAGAATTCGAGCCAGGTGGGAATAAGCCCGAATTTCAGAAAAGCTTTGAACTCGCGAGCTATCAAATCGGCAAGACCGGAATTCGTGCGAGGAGGAAATGGTCTCTAAATACCAGAAGAATCAAGAACACGCGAGCTCACAAACCTCCAAGTCCGGAATTTTATCGCGGTGGGGATCATATATACTCCCGCGACGGGCTGCTAACCAGCAAGCTAAGAAATCCCCGAGACCGGGATTCTAGCGATGTGCGAATCGTTCTCATATCCCAGGAAGGCTATAAGACCGCAAGCTTATCAGCCTCGATACCAGAATTCTGGCGATGTGTCAGCAGCCATCCTCACTGGTATTTCGAGGTGTATGTAGTTTCGATCAGAAGAATGAGGAGATCTGCGGAGAATCAGGATTACAATATATTACCTGCATGTGCTGAAGACATTCTTCTTGCATCTCCAAAGTCATTTTGTGGACAATCGTGTCATGTTTATTGTAAATGATCGCATTCTGGAACATCAACATCACATCCCTCTGGAAACGAGGGGTAGATCTAATCGTACCATTATCAATATTCTTCTTGAGTGTCCATAAATCCATCGGTCTAAATATGATTGAATGGTAACCGGGTGCTTGATCTTCAGTGATGGGTTTTAGAAAGATAGAGGCATATTTATGAGTTATGAGTCGGTTATATACCAGCAATATTGATTTTTTCCATGCCCGATAGTCTGCAGTTTCTCCAATAATGTCATTTTCCGCTTCATTATCTAGTGAGCTATTCTGTCTTTTAGAATAAGTCTTAATTGTTTTATTAACATTCAATTTCGTCAAGGTTGATTCATCGTCTCCTGCAAGATCTCGAGGAGGCATTTTTGGTTCCGTTTTCAGAACATCAGCTCCGATTTCTGTTTTCAAGCAGTCTATCTGGACATCGTAATCATAATTCCCACTGTTCTCGTCCGGAGGCTCAATTTTGATGTGCTTCCCTGAGTCTCGGCGGCCGAATATATCAGTAGGCATCACTTTCTGGAACACTTCTCGTTCCCCCCTGATACGAGGGCCAGCCATATCGGAGCTGCTAAGATTCGCCGTGGGTGGATTATGGGACACTGAATCACTAACTCCGACTTGGCTATGATCCATTGAATCATTGAATTCACAAACTTCGACTTTTATGTTACCCTCTTTCATATCTTCAATCAATTTTATAGGAGAAACTTCACGATGACCTCCCACTTGCAAAATCTCTCCCTCCATATGAGAGTCCAATGCCAGTTTGTTATTGAATTCAGTACTCTCGAGTCCGGCGGTGCCACTCGTTGAGCCGATGTAGTTTTCTGCATCATAACTTTCAGCTATCTCAAATCCAACAGACTTGCGACGGCGGTCTCCAGTGATACTCGTGATCACAGCAATACCGTCTCGTTCCTGCAAGAGGAAAGAAGGGAATAATTGTGTAGAAGTCGTGAAAATGAGTTTGGAGAGAGATCCGTGAGATATTTTCGAACGATATGACAATATAAACGACCACCCTCACTGAAAATTTTGACATACAATCTCGTATGCGATCTCACATGCGATGTCACATGCGATCTCACTTACGGTCGCATATGAGATCACACCTACGGTCAAGTACGAAATAGCATATGCGATCGCACATGCAATTTTGAGACACGAACGCATGTGCGATCGCATGGAAGATCACATGTGAAATATAGTCAGAGCGCATATGCGATCGCATGTGAGATCGCCTATGAGAAAAAAATGTATGAATGATGCTGTAAAATATCCTCGATATATCACAATGTGTTTGAAGAGAGAATCTTGTTCTAGGATCAGGGTAAAAATTTGAGAACGCTCGCATTTGATATCTCTCTAGGTATTGCTTTTTACCGAGGCCCTGTATAGACAGTAGTAGTATTCTGGGATATGTCTCAAGAACGGTTGGACGTTAGCCTGCATTTTTGGATACCGTCTCTTGGTGCGTGAAATAATACAATCATTAAGATTCAGCCAAATCCGTGACCGCAACTCCTCGGATTCCCCTTGTGAGTGAAGGATACACTAGTGCTACAATTGAGGATCGATCTTTGAACGAGCAGATTATGAGGGAACATTCTTCCAAACTGAGCCCAAATAATGGCAGCCAGCGCACGGAACGGCAAGAAACGGTAGCTTTGGTGCTCAACGGCTGCTGCGACTTTGGACCAAAGTAGAATTTACTTAGTTTGTTTCGCTCCTGCCTCTTCCTTGAGACCGCGCATTCGCTGTATCATCCTTCTCCCCCCACACGCACACAGCGAACACACACACATGGGCTAAACTCAAAATCAGTGTGTTCTCGTTGCTGCCAGTCTCGATGCACCTGAATGTGTTGAAACTCGCCGCGATGGAATACGTGTTTTATAATAAGAATCGTGCACATGTTACGGGAACATCCTCGGGGATAAGGGCAGGGACGATAAAACAGCACGTCGAACATAACGTGGCTCCGTAACCTCATGCCTTATGGTACGAAGCAGAGGATGCTTTGAGAGGAGCGAGTTCCAAGGAGAGTGCTCGAGAGCGGAGTAGATTCTACTTGGGTCCCGAGCGAGCGCTTCTTGGCTCTCCACGGCAAAGTATCACTTGGCGCGTTTGGTAAAAAATACTTGGGTGCCAAGTGCTGGCTGCCGTTTTCCGCGCTCAGTGAAGTATTGCCTTGGGAACTTACTTGTCAGACCGGTGAACTTAGGAAATCATCACGATAGTACCATCCGTCGAAAAGCAGATGAGACAGGGCGGAAGGATGTAGAAGGTCGCTGCTTCTTTTGTTCACAGAGTATAAAGGAAATCCATCGTAAAACTCGTGAATCTTGTGTTTCTACATTTTTGAAATATTTCAAGTTGGTGTTGATCCTTTCTCTCATGAGAACGAGAACGAGAGCGAGAGATGTATAGATGTCCTTTCATTGGCACCGTGGCAAAAGTTCAATTAATTACTCAGGTGCATGAATATACATATTGACGGGTCAGAATTATTTGGCGAAGGATCTAGAAGCTATCACAGGAGAGAGAGAGAGAGAGAGAGAGAGAGAGAGAGAGAGAGAGAGAGAGAGAGAAAGAAGAAGAGAGAGAGAGATATAGATAGATAGATACCTTTTATTCGCACGTGGCAAAAGTACATCAAGTCATATGTATATGGGTCAGTCCAGTATATTTTTAAAGAATCGTGCGCAGCCCCCCCGCGAAATTTCTCGCCAATATTTCTACTGGAAGTAGATCCTAAGAGTAGTACTTTGTACAAGTTTCAGCTCGGAGAAAAATTTTGGTTGCCCGTGGGAATTTTTTGAAGTTCGAGGAAAAGCCTTTTCAGACCCTTTTTCAAAAATTTGCCAAATCGATCCAAAGGCTCGTAGTGAGGTCTGCGCAGACGGCTTCTCTTTGTCATTACGTTAACTTTGAGGAAAGAATTCAATCCCAGCCCAAAAGTTTGACCCGCGCATCTGGCGCCAAGAACTGTAAAACGCGATTTTTTCGATTTTTGACCTTTCGTAGAATCGCTGCCATTTTGAGTCATCTGAATATTTTCCAACCCAGCTCAGCTAATTTTTTTTGTCTCAAGAATACCTACATTTTCCGTTTTTTAACGTCTCAATCGGTTGAGCGGCGTCTGAGTTATGACCAACTGAAGTTATGCATTTTTTGAAAAATGCTCAACTTGACCAGCTCGCCAAATGTAGGTACCTCTATCATCGAAATGTCCGAAATTGGTAGAGGGAATTTCGAGCTGTATATTGGCCTCGGTCAGAGCTATGAATTTCTGAAATACCCCATTTTTGCTGTTTTTCAGGCGTTTTTTCAAGCAAATCCCCACTTGATAATTGAACTGCTCCAACTGCGCATGCGCACATATCTACGACGCTCAGAGTATTCTTATCTAATAGTCAGTAGGATTACCTTCCAATTGTGCCGACTTAGATGTCGATTGATTGACTAGAACCGGAGATACGGCTATTTCAAAATCAAAAAATATCCAAGGTACCAAATCCGTGACCCCCGGGATCGCCTCGACGACCCTTCCAAACTTTGGACGCGTATATCTCCGGTTCTGCTCAATCAATTTGCATCCCTAAAAGAGCATTTCGAAGATGATTGCACCAGCTATCGATTGGAACGAGTTCGGATACTTAAAACTCACGCGCAGTGAGTTTTTAGTTGAGTTCCTCCTCTTTAGCATCAGCCCGAGTAGAGCGCTCAGATTGATACCTGGTAAACATTGCAGACAGGTAGCCAGGTACTCCCAGATGCAGGATCTTATACATCAGTAGAGCTGCAAAGT
>JAPYYZ010019558.1:0-11692 GCA_030522705.1 Eretmocerus eremicus
ATCCTGTCGCGGCGGCCATTTTGGGCGAGGGGAGGGGTAGGCTTCACACATGCTTCACATTTCCAGCACTGAGTGAGCAGACCTTCTTATAGGATCGTGGTCCGAACCATTGCCGTAGCAGTCCTCTATTACTGACGAACGTTCTATAATATATTTCATTAAAAGTTATTTTATTTCTTTTCGGGATCGATGATCCCATACCACGAACTTGAGAATTGTTATTCGTCTAAGTTAGTCAAGTAATGTGCATTCGCACAATCGAAACCTGTGAGATAAGACCATTCGTTGAATCTACCAGTCTACCAGTCATGAAATGGAAGTACGATGAAAATCCACCGCTTGAGGAAGAGCGAATTTGCTCACATTTTATCTTAAATCCAACCCAAACATAAGTGGGACATCTTATGAAAACCTGAAATAGCTGTTTCCCTTGATTCAAGATGAACTAACGACCACTACTCGAAAGAGGAGGTTTCATTCGCTCTGGACAAAGCAAACTATACTGCATCTTATCTCGTTTTGTCATTTCTGTGAAGCTACAGCGAGTTTTTGCTCATTTTTATTCGAGGAGAGATCTTCAACTATCCAAGTAATACTAATCCACACTTTTATTACGCTCGGTCAACACTTATCCTAACAATCATAACTGAATGGAAAAAGCGTATCAAGCATCAGGAGCCAACAGAGGGCTGGCACGGTCAGCCCTAAATCGGGGTAACCGGATCAGCGGGTGTTCCCCGAGTCCTGCAACTCACCTGAGAGCTACCCCTTCCAAACTCCGAGGTCCGGGCGGCCCTCGAAAATTTCTGATCGTGTAACGCTGTGAGCCAGTTCTCGTTCCCCAGCATCGCAGTGTGCAGGTAGTCCTGGTAACCACAAAGGAATAAAGATCTCATGCTCGGTCGAGTATCACCGCAACGGCGTTAATTGAGGCCCGTTACTCGCGGCAATAAATAAGCTCGATAAATTGCATAAGCAGCCGAGAGGCTCCAACCAACGCTTCCGCCCTCGCAGCCAACTTCACCATACTAATATACAAGTGCATACGCTGCACGTATTTAGTGCGAGGTGCGCAAGAAGGAATGCGCCTCGCGCGCAGGATAAAAAGCTCGCCGCGATTTCCTCGTTCCATCGCGTCGCTAATCAGGCCGGTCTCTCTCTTTCTCTCTCCCCCCCCCCTCTCTCTCTCGAGATCGGCCCTTGTCTCCCACGTGTCTGCGACGCGGCTGATCCCCTTAATAAGCGGATAATGCGAAGAGTGACGGACTCGATGAGAGAGGGCCGTCTCGCCGCTGGGATTAGACTGTCGCGGGTGGACTCTCGCGAAATACCGGTTCAAGTGTTCCCGGGATACCTAGAGAGCGACGAATGTAAAAGTACGGACTCGAGTGCGGTATTACACGCTGTAGAAGCAGCCGGCGAGAGCACAGAGTCGTAATGGGCCATGGGAACGGCTGCTTATAGCGCGACGATATTATGCTCTCACACGTGTCATAAGCCGACGACGTAGGCATGATCGACGAGTGCTCGGATTCGCTAATTAATGGGTGTCGCTGATTTTTCCCGTAGTTGTAACTGCGACGCGGTGCATTTCAAAGCGAGAAGCGGGACGTGTGCTCGTTATGAAGCGAGCTGTGTAGCGCTTTGCTGTAACGCTATTCTGATGATTCGGGATTGCTTCAGACCTTTGACATGGGAATCGCGATGAGCTCGCGCTTGAGACAGTACGTTATAAGTCATAAACCTGGTGGTTTTGCCGGATTTTGAGAGTGAATAGTGTGTAGATATAGATCGATGGTGAATTCACTGATTGGTCTTTCAATCGACTCTCGCGTGACGCTAGCTCATTTTTCTCCAATGATTGGTTGTGGCCATAGAAAGTAACTCAAGTCTTTGTGTTCAGCATCATATCGGCATGTTAAAATTTCTACTGTGCTGACCATTAAGGTCATGTCAAAGCCTTACCTTACCGACATTCATCATTAATTGATTTAAAATGAAACAAAACAATATTTCGGAAAAGTAGCTCGATTCGAATTGCGTATTTGCAGAATGCCACACTGTATAAAATTTTGAAGTGATCCATGGAAATCTCTTGGAGTAATTTGAACTATTGTGCAAATTCATATATTGTAATTGTACCATAAATCAAATTACCCTAAGAAATTTTCGTGGATTACTCGAAAACTTTACACAGTGGTGCATTCTGCCAATCCGCAGTTTGGATTGGAGCTACTTTTTTGAAATATTGTTTTGTTTTATTTTAAATCAATCTATGATGAATGCCGGTAAGGTAGAGCTCCTTTTTTCCCTTTGAGGATGCACTGGAATTTGTAGTATCTTGAGCAATATTTGTTGCTTGCATTGAGATAATCTCGGGCAGCATGACCTCATTTGTTTCGTTTCTTCGAGTCATCTGAAAATTTTCATCAAAGATTTTCATCTTCAAAAACTTTAAATTGATATTGTTGCAATTACAGCACACTACACGAGACACCATTCAAGCGAGGTATGCCTGATCTCATGATCCTAAACTTCTCGCGGCAGTGCCCTAACTCTAGTACATCTCAACTTTTTTCAAGGTGCCTCAGTTAATTTAGAAACCTATTCGAAATTCTACAAAATAGACGATGAAAACGAATACACAGACACTTGCTTACTGATTAAATTAGATGAGATTAGATTAGATTAACTCTTCATTTTTGGTCACGGGTTACAACCCTATCTGGCCCTAAATATTCAGTACGTATATTAAACATACATTAGAGATTCATATAAAGTCATAATTTGCTACATTCTGACATAATACTAATAATCATTGATAGTTTATAAAGGAAGATGAGTGAGCTTGTAAGTTGGATCAAGCTCAAGATAAAAAATGAGCCATGTTAGCTATTCCTAAAGCAAAAATTAGCCAGACACTCATACCATAATACAAGCTGATTCAAAAGACAAAGTAATTTGTAAAATATTGTGAGTAATGGAGTATCTATTGATCTAGAAATATTTTCATCCCACTTGCGAAAATAAGTAAACTAGGGAAATGATAATTGACGAAGACGATGAAAATGTCAATTATTACACTATATTTTCTCTTATAACTCGAGCCCTCCACTCTCTTTCATTTCCCTCCATCAGTTTGACTCAAAGCTCAGATTTAGAGGTCGTCGTGTGTTTTTGCTCCAGTGGAATATGAGTGGGAGAATCCTTGAGGGTTTCTGTTCTAGGGGTAGATAGAAGGAGTGGCGCAAGGGTATTTCTTGCGGAGCTTCTAAGATCGGGGTAGTCTGATGAAAGGGAAAAGTGTTTGGTTATATAGCTGGGATTTTTGTTTGGGGTAACATTGAAAGCTGAGGGTCCAAGTAGGAGTTCTCGCCTTCTAGCAGTGGATAGCCAAGCTAGCGATAAGCGATGCGGTGTGACGTGGCCTTGGAAAGTGATGTTACCAATGACAAACCTGACGCACGCATTTAGTGCTCTTTGAAACTATTGAGATAACCAGAATCCTGAACACGATGCTCGCACTCCACTTTCTCTTATCCTGTCCGATGTTTCCTTTAATCGTGGTTCAGATCTTCGCAAGTGGAGATTCGCATTTGGAATCAAATCATCGACAAAGAGACTTGATCGAACTCTTCTTGGACCCCAATTCCCTACTTTACTCGCTGATCTTCCTCACCGTTAACCACCTATTACAAATCTCCGGTCACGATCGCTCACCACATCTCGTCCACAAGAGTCCATAATCTCATTTGTTCCGCGTCATCGGGCCTAAACTGCCGCGTAACACGCTCAAGCTCGCGCTAATGCATGAAACCGCTCTGTACACTCGCGGTGGTCACGCAAAAAAGATCCTCATCCGAGACTTACGAGGGCTGCTCTGGAGCCGTGAAGGCATTAATAAAGACTTTTTCAGCCCCGATTTCAGCGCGCGCCACACGTGCGCGGGCATTCGCAGAGGTGGAAAAATTAATTAATCCGGTTTAGGGATGAGGCGCGTAAAAAGCTCACAACGAGACCAGCACCAGCAGCAACGTCTGCTTCCCCAATGTCCAGCACACAAAGCTTGCGGCCGCTGCGGCCGCTACACAAGGCTCGAGCTTGTATTACATCCACGTGTCCTACCCGCACATATATGCCCGTGCGCTGAATGTAGTTTGGCCCGTCGCTTAGAGCGGGCGTGTGCTCTATCGAGACGTTATCAGAGGCGCACAATGCGCCCCGACTATACTGCTCGTGCAGCTTTTGCCCCGAGCAAAATCGCCGCTCTGTCGCGTGCAGCTGCAGTCTTCGATGAAGTTCGTCCCACACGTGTACCTCCAGCTCGTTATAGATATAGATAGGCTGGCGCAACTCGGTCTCGCTTGTGGTTCTTGAAAAGGATTATGCGCGCGGTCTGCCTTTTTTTTCGTAAAAATTGCAAATTGCCCAACTAGCTGTATAATCCGTAGGTACGTCCCAGTGCTCGAGTCTTTTGTCGTAGTGTTGCGCACAATGCAGTCTCGCGTGTGCCGCTGATGGGATGCACAGCTATTTTGGCGAGCTCGCGGATGCCGCGCGGATGTTAGCGGGTGAACTGTTACGCCGCGAGTTTCTCCGGTTGGAATTTTCAGTCTCATGCGTTGCACGGCGCACAGCGAGAAAAGCTAGCTGCAAAATTTTGCGGGATAACATCGCAAGAGGTATGCTTCTTCGCAAACGTCCCCGTTGTTGCGTATTGCGGGATACACACGAGAGCACGGAGCAGCGCAGGTATTATCTCAAGCGCGCTGAGAAATTACAACGGGGATGCTAATGACTAATGCCCTCCTGCGAGAATATAACTGCTTCGCGTTCGATTGTTTTTCGCTTGCTTTGAAATTTCTTCAATCCTCCTCGTTTTCCTGGCTGTCTTTCTTCCGCGGGGTTTCTTGGAGGAGCTTTGAAAGCGTCAGAATTTTTTGACGATTGGTTCGTGTTTTCTCGGGAGTGATTAGTTTCAGAGCGGAATGTGCGTTTCGGAAATGCATCTATTCATAAGGAATATGCGGTATGTTGAAAATGCGGATGTTCCCTGTGAAAATGAGAGTACTGCTTCATTGCCATCAACCTCGTCGCATTTTTACCATGGCATATGGTAACATGACGATGCAATTGAAAAAAATTTCTATCGTAAGAAAAGTGCAGACATTTTAGACAGCTACAGCTTTTAGCCTCTGTTTTACCTGTTTAGAATGAAAATATTTTCTATCAAGGTTTGGCCATGGCTTGTTAACAAAGACGAACTCTCACATTCACGTTTGAAAAAGTCACCACTTCCTCACTGTGTTTACGGTCCAGACAGCCAAGTTGTCGATTCAGTATCCGGTACAAGCTGACTCGACTTTGGTTCAGGAAAATATACATCTCTCGACATGATTCAAAAAGGTCACTGCATTTATGAATTCCTGAATGAATAGTACCATCCCATAATCTAAGGAAAATATCAGTTTCCAAAACAGTGCTTACGCTTCCCTTCGTACACACTTGTCCTGAATACAGAAACGCTTTCAGTCTCGCTTCATCGAGAGCTTCAAAATTTTCAAGAGGAAATCTTTTATGCTTTGAAATCTGAGTTTTTGACTTTGAATCTTGAAAGTGGGAAAAATTTTATGCCAAAAAAGCGAACTTTGGAATTCTTGTATCTTAAGCTCCTTGTATGGGCGCAGTCCTTTACAATTTGTATAACTAGTGGAGTATGCCGGTCCGACCTAAGGAAATCTACACCGCGTCATCACCACCGCAACGTCACGCACAAGTATAGAACTATTTCTGTGTGATACCTATAAGAGGCATGCAGCCAGGCAGAATGTTCAAGACGAAAATGTTTTGATGCTCTTATCATTCTCTCAAAGTTTGACATATCACGCCAAATCTATGGTGTTGAAGAGGATGTTTTCAGTTGAAAAAATCTACAGCAACGGTCTTTGAGAGAAATTTCAAACGTACAAATCACGACAACGAAATAGTTCGATCAATAAACTCACATCTCTTTGGCTGATAACCCTCCATATCTAGGATCATCGTCCACTCGAAGTATTATCTGACTCGCTAAACAATCACGATTCATAACAATTTTCGGAATGAGCCTTAATCTTTGAAGGAATTTCTGCTAAGGTGGCTCTGAACTCTTTAACGAGGAGAGTGTCAGGCCTGCTGGTCATGGGTTTAGCTGAAACTTTGAGAATCGTCTACTTTTGATGCCAAAAGATATCGAGACGCCGCTTTTGCCAACGCTCAAGCGTTTTTGAGCTTCAGCTCATGACATTAGCATGGTCGATATAGACCCATGTTAGAAAGTGATATCTATAGGTATAACTACAATGCTAATGTCACAGGCTGTAGCTCAGAAATGCCTGAACGTTGACATTTGCGGTATTGGATATCGTCTTTTGTTACCGAAAGGAGACTATTCCCAGAGTTTCAGCCAAATCCATAACCCGAAGGCCTGACACTCTCCTTGTAACACGGTGTTGTTTAAATGATCTGAAACGGAGTTCCGACCACCCGGCTGATTTTTTTTAGTTTGCTTTTTCTCAACAATTGAATGCGTTATCGAAAAGAATCAAAATCCCCCACGAGGCCTTCTTTTTAAGTCAAAAACAAGGTTTTTAATTTATAATCATCTTTCACATTCTTTCCAATTTTTGCTTAAGATCGCGATAATCTCGCATGTCAGTGCAATTCTAAATTTTTAGAATTCTGTGTGTAGTCAATTTGTAGATTATCTATAATGGACTATCGAATAAAGAAGTTATTACAAATAATCAAAATCCCCCACGGGGCTTTTTTGTGCTTCGGTCATCTTGGGCCGTCAGGACGAGCCCGGAGCAACATTTTGATTTATTATCTGCTACATTTCAGAGAAATTGATGGAATTCTCTCGATTTCGCCTACTTTATAGCGTGATATTTTTTTCTACCTTTCATCAATATTTTTCACAAACAGTATATTAGTTTACCAACAAAATGACTATACACAGAGTTCCAAAAAGTTAAGACCGCTCTGACATGCGAAACTATCACGATTTTAAGGCCATGTCGTAGCCGTGCATCCGACGCGTGGGTAGCCGTTTTCGCGGCATTTCCCATTATTCTTAAATCCCTTAGAGATTTGGATTAAAATGAAAGAGAGAAACTGTTCTACATACTCAAATCTACATCATCTCTCTCTCCTCTTTTAATCCGAATCGCGAGGATGTTCGAGAATAACAGGAACGCGATGAGTGCCTATTTACCTCACCGTATACATGACGCAAGTATACATGCATATAATGCTTCCGGGCGTTCCCATTATTCTCAAAAATCTTCGCGATTTGGATCAAAAGAGGAGAGAAAGGATGTAGATTCGAGTATGTAGAACAGTCTCTCTCTTTTATTTTGATCCAAATCTCTGAGGGGTTCGAGAATAATGGGAACTGCTTCCATGCAGAGCGCGCTTGCACGGCTCCGACATGGCGTGGGGGTTTTTGATTTTTATTTTGATAACGCATTTATTTGTTAAGAGAGAATAAACCCAAAAGAATCAGCCGGGGGGTCTGCACTATTATTTAGATTATTCAAACAACACCGTGGTAGGTCTTCCTGTTCTCTGATAAGATCATACCTTCTAGTTATAATAAACTACTATAAAATAGTTATCGTTTGAAGTACTTGATGACAAGAATGTATGGATAAAACTCCGAATCTGTACTGGCATTTTGTTGAGAATTCTGAAGCCATTAACGTAAAAAATAGTGTGATTCTTTGTGAGGAGCGTAACATGAAAAATTTGAAAGATTGCTATCTAAATGAAGAATTTTTTGCACTCCTAAGCTCCGAAGTCAAATGTTCTATAGCCTTTAGGAATCTAGAAATTTTCTTCTGTTGAATATCTCGCAGATCGAAACTAATAATATTTTAGATCCATCGCAAAGTTTTGTCAGAGAGGGTTTAAGTCATTCTTTCGGGTATTAGACCTACTTTAGACTATGTGTCAAAGCTCGTGAAACCAATTCCCCGAGACAAAATCTGTTAGAGATTCCTGTCTCACTTTCACATTTCGAACCAAGAGTATAACTGAATAGTATGCGCGTCAATGAGTGTTTGAAATAATAGAATCGAGTCCTCAGTACCACGACGACAAGATAACACAAAACGGAATCGCTCATCCTCCTTGATTTTCTATTGAATATAGCTCGCATCAATCAACGTGGATTCAGAGATCTCGATCCTATTCAAAGTCTCGAATCCGAACTTATTGGAGAACAAATCCGTAGAAGGGGTCGGGAGCCGCTCAGAACTGTGATTTCCTCAATATCTCGCGAGCTGGATGAATTGATATTGAGAAAGAGAGAGCTGAATCGAGGAAAGTTGGAAATCAGAGATTCTCTCGGTGGATCCTCGTGTCCCATATCTATATAATCGCAAATCCAGCGCTCGTTTTCCCCTTTATGTGACTCTGGGAGCAGACTCGATCTCTCTCTCTCTCTCCTTCCATCCCTCTCGACGTGAAATTTTCTCATCTAGTTGCGGCTGCACGCGGCCAGAGTCGCAGAGGCAGAAGTAGATCCGCAGAATATAGAGCCGAGGCGCGGCAGCAGCAGAATGGGAGTCGATTCCCCGGCGACTGCGGACGACTCTCCCGAGAGACGCCATCACCCTGGAGAATGGGGGAAAAAGAAGGAATCGCGGCCGAATTCGGAGGCAGCTCGCAGACTCCGTCTCCCGCTCATTAGAGAGCGCATCCTCCACCGAACTCATCTCTCCCATCCCTCGGATCACCGCTCGCGCCCCTCCGCGTCTCTGTACGTGTACGAAGCTCACACGTGGCAGCGGGTATATTTGCGGTATAGTTACCGCATCGCTCGCGCGCCAGGTAATCCATTACCTTTCTCGCTTACGACTGCGTTCATCTGCATATACGCGTACACGTAGTGAGAAGCTCTCGGGGCCGTTGAATCGCCAAGGTCGCGTGCGGAGCGGTGTAAAAGTCGGCGTGCCCCGGTCGTCGAACTTGAAGCTCCCTCCCGAGCTCTGCCGAGTCCCTCTCTCGCCGTGGTCATATACCTATGCGTATAGTGGCGCTGCATCCACTCTCCGTGTATACCTGTGCGCGTATAGCTACTTGGATGCATACGAGGGGGAGGCTCGCTAGCCGTACAGCTCGATGCTCGAGTGCGCGCTGGATGCGGAGCCTCTCGCGCGGCTTCGACGGTGTGAGATGGCTCCTGTGAAACGACCCTCGAGCAGCAGCGGGGAGAGCTCGCCGGGCCTGCCACCAAATAAGCCCGGCCTGGGATTTAGCTTATTCCGCCCGCGCGGAATTCTCATTCCCCTGTCGTCGCTCTCACTCACTCTCGTGCCCTGACTTGCTCTCGAAACTACCTTCGCCCTGTGCCCAAGTAGCTCATTCACTGGTTTTATGACTACATCGGCTCTACCGCTTTCCCCAATGTGATTACACAATTTTTCACGTTGATATCGAATGCTGCCTAGCTCCGACTGTCACTCCTTTATGAAGCAAGATTTCCTCGTCCTTATTAAAGACAATCACTTGAAAATCACTTTATGCCCCTGAAAAAATTGGATATCAAATGCCATAATTCAAAATATGTAAGTTTGCGGCCCAATTTTTGAGAAAGAAATTTATGAAGAAATTCAGTTTCAAAACAGAGTCTTATGAGCTCTGATGCTTTTTAGGTTATATCCCAATCATTATCCAAGAACTCTTGGACAAACACCACATATTGGGCAGTCATCTTAGTCAATGAGGATGTCTTGAAGAAAGAGATGAATTTGCAAATGATTTGACTAACGAAATGAAGAAATGCAAAATTCTGGGCACTTAGAAGGGCGCCGTCCAGAATTTCGTTCTATCAAATCTGTAGAATGTGTACTGCTCTAAAAATCGTCATTCAATCGCCATGAATATGTCAGCATAGTCTCGTAACGATTAGTGACACTGCACGTGAGTAAGCAATCGTCTTGAATGTTCCTTACATACAGCGCTGAGGCTCTAATTATATACAGCAATAAGGGCTATGCGCAATCCAAAATCGCCCCCCCCCCCTCCCCCCATCATCAAATAATTGAGTCGGTATCTTAGAGTCGTCACCATAGCGTTGTTATGAACTGAGTTTTATCCTCCAGCATAGATGGATCCAGATGTGCCCCACGTGGCTCCCATGAAATTGTATACAATTTGAGAATCTTAAAGTATCTTGAGCAATTCTTGGCAAAAAATACTCAATGCCATGAGCGACACGGAACAAATGAGAGGCGACGATCAGTGCGAAGTCGTTTGGAGTCTGTACGACTCCCCAGAATATCTTCTTCTGAGATCATACTAAAACGAAAGCGAATCTCGGAAATTCTAGCTCACACTATTCTATCTCGGGTCGCTGCCGCACAAGCTGAGATCTCGCGGCCGAACGTCCATCTCCCATTCGCATTCATCAATTCTTGATACTCTCATTTCAGCCTCTCGGCCATATAATACGCGAAGTGAGCATCTTGAAACGACAGGCTGACGTCCAAACGGACGTACAGCAGCTAGAAATAAAGAAATAAGAAGTTGGCGAGGAGAGAGTTAAAGGGTGAAGGGATGAAGAGGACGCTGGGCGGCATTGCACCTCGTATGTTTTGTCTGACTCTCGAGGCTCTGCAACTATCCTGAGCGAGCAGTTTCTAGATTGATATTCCGAGAGTAATTAGGGGTAACTATGCGCGGCAGCCGAGATCAGCATGACTCGGCCGTAGCGCGCGATTGTGCACAATCACGCTGCATTACATCTACTCTATGTGCGTCGCGACTTCACTGCGCCTGACAGAAACACTCTCGGCTGTTGTATTGAGCTCTCTATAATCATTACTCAGCCGCATATGTACAACTATTCTAATTTTATTAACGACTCTGCATCCCTGCTTCTGCATCCGACTTGCGCTCTTGGCATCGTAAACACTCACTTGCGCACGCACGCGCTTACGCAAATTTTCCTCTTTATCTCCACCTCTCCATCTATAATCGGTCTCGAAGCACACAGTGTGGTTCTGTCTTTCGGTTTACCATCTCAATCCGACCCCGCACGCGATATTGGCTGCATACTCTGTCTCACTCTCTTACTGATCTCTCAATCCTGACTCGCAAGCGAGTGAATTCTCTGAATTGACATCCGAGGAGAGATGAGGAGTTCTGCGCATGCTGCATAGTAATTGAGGGCAATTTGAGGGATATTTCTGTAACTTGCGAGGCTTGCTGGTTTGTAAGTGTGGCCTGTGAAACGAAGCATGCTCTTTCAATCCATTCTTCATCAGTATTCATAGGAATGAAGCTACTGTGGCCCAGTGGATAAGGCCCTGGCTTTCAACGCAGAAGGTCCAGAGTTCGAATCCCGGCCGGCTTCACATTGGCTGAGTCTACATAGGAAGTGCAGCGCACGGCGCGCGCGCGCGCGCGCCACCGCGCACCGCCGTTTATACGCTTCTGCTCGCTCCTGTTGAAGCTGTGTAGGTATAGCGACGGTGCCTGCAGCCTGCAGAATGGGTATGGACATTGTATAGGTAGTTTTGGTTTGTTTGCTCACTCGATCCGAGTT
Organism: Eretmocerus eremicus; assembly: GCA_030522705.1. Taxonomy (NCBI): domain Eukaryota; kingdom Metazoa; phylum Arthropoda; class Insecta; order Hymenoptera; family Aphelinidae; genus Eretmocerus; species Eretmocerus eremicus. The sequence continues at coordinate 11,594 of JAPYYZ010019558.1, forward strand.
GTACGCTTTGCTCATAACCACCGCGTTTTTCCGTCCTCCGTGTAGTCTTGTCTTGTAAATACGTCGATTCATGGTCGGTCTGACTTATAGAAGTCTTAC
>JAPYYZ010019588.1:0-10867 GCA_030522705.1 Eretmocerus eremicus
AACTTTGCGAGGCGAAAAAAAAATGTCGTGCAGAAACTTCCCAAATTTGGCGTGGACGTCCTCAATAATGAATGTCTATGAGATCGATTCAATTGGAATTCGCGTCGTATTAGCGATTCCAAAGGCTAGAAGTCGCTTTTTTACATTTTTTTGCGGATGAAAAATTTCAATGTTTGGAACTCAGTTTGGGGATACCATACAATTTCGATGGAAGATGTACTTCTTGATAATCTACATACCTTCTATCATGAGTTTGTTATCGTTAACTCATTCTAAATTTAATCATAAAGATAGACATTATTACAGTTAATTAAATTTTGATGACCTGAAAGCCCTCAGTCACGTTATTAATGAATCAAGCAAACGTGAAAAGTCTCGCAATGCCTCGTCCGTAGGCCGGATTTTTTCGATGGCCAAGGACGAGTTCATTGCGTGACCTCCATCACGGCATATGACAAATAACAAGTCAAATACCCTCGATAAATATTGCTTCCAGGACCTGCTTCTACAGTCCTATAGAGGACAAGAGTTGTCTTGCGCTGCGAATTACTCTGCTCTATTTTCGGTCTTTTGTATAGAAATAAAGAACAATAATCCCAAAGTTTCTCTCTTGGGAACTTGCGATGCTCCCTTGCAAAATTGAGAAGAGGTAGGAGCTCCTCTCGACTGATGGATAGCCAAGGTGGCTTCTCACGGGGTGGCCGACTTTTGAAAATGATGTACACATTTTGGGATGGTGCAAATTCTTAGAAAGCATTCATCTTCCTATTTCGAAAAAATTCTTCTTGGGGGTAATTTGCAGATTTTGACTCATTCAAATCCAGAGTGAGTTCATCATTCATGCTGACAAGTAAGTTCGTTCGCAGCGTAGTCTTCTCTGAAAAATTCCCAGGTACATTTCTCACACTTGCATTCATTTTCTGCTGACGAATGCCCGGCAGTATCCTCTCACTAGAGTCAAATAATTTCTGATGTGTCACATGAGCTTGCGGCTTTGCGATCACGAATTCAATGGTCAGAGGCCCATGCATTCCCTCATCGTCGCAAGCGGGGGGGGGGGGGGGGTGTCTCCCGTGCGCCTCCAAGTTGGGGGTGGTATGATAATCAGAAATTTCAATCTGTGGACTTTCATGCCCGGTTTTTCTTTACTTACGTCAAATATACTTGTTTGTCCGATTTTCGGGGGCAGATTATCACAACTTTTTCCTCGAATTGCATTCGGATTCTCGAAAGAGCGCTTCATAATAACATAGAAAAAGTCTCTGAATTTCATCCTCCGAAGAGATTTTCCGACAACGACCACACTTTCTTGTTCATCTTCTCCTGCGTTTCCGTTCGAAATTGAAGTTAATTCCCATTCAAAATTTTGTGGTCCAAGGTTCCTCCAGTAATCCATGATTATTTGTCTCTGGAGTTGAATGAGTTGGTCGGATTTTGGAAAATTACTCAGTTTTGATTTTGGAATTATGTTGACGGGCATACTTTGGTAATATTGCATTTTATCCCTGGAAAATTTCAACGAAATATTCTTGCATAGTGGTCATTCGGTAACACCTCAATTCATTGCAGCTTGAATCAGCGATGGCAAAACCGTTCAACAATTTCCTCAAAATGTAGTCGATGTAATCACGATTCTTCAGATGATCGCCATAGTAAAATTCGAGTTTTGGTTATCAATGAATAACCTGATTCAAATGAGAATAGCTTCAACGACATGTAGTCTTATCATCACAAAATAACACAGCACGTGGCGAGAGATATATCGATACTGTATATCACGTGTACGATACTTTTTGACAAATTAGTCATCTGATGTGGGCACAGTCGGACACTTTCTAAGAAGGCCGCTTGCTCTAATAAATAATTGTGATTCATTTGTTTCGTATCACGTTTATAACTAAATCATCTCGCGTAAAAATTTTTATTCATACTACCGAGACTGTATCATCCTAGTAATAGAGAAAGATTTTCAGTCGAATCAACTTTTTAATGGACTTTGAAGTTGTCCAAACGAATTCTAGTCGCATATCTGATGAATCTCGACTCAGTCAACACTGGGCGTTACTATACGGATGGATCTCTTGGAATCACGATTCAGACTTGTCAAAATTACATATAAAGTCAGGATGTAATTGTGCTTTACTGATTGCTGGAACATGTGGCGTTCTTGAGTGACACTCTGATGTGGCTGCATCTTTGCACATCTTTCGATGGCCTTCAGCTCCCTTCAATAAAGATGCAAATATCCTGTTGAGGCCGTCCCACCTGAGCGCTGATTGGTGATGGCGCGATGACTTCTGCTGGTGCTCTGCATGGCGTGACCGAGCGAATGGGTGGGTGGGCGGTCAAGGTGATCCAGTCCTTCTGAATGGACCGTCGACGCTGGATGGGCTGCGTCGTCCTCGTTCTTCCTCTCGTTCAGTCACGACCTCCTTTTTCTCGTCACAAAAACTCGCGAAAATTTTTCATCAATCGCGAAAAATTGGAAATAAACTTTTTTTCCAAGGGAAATTTTTGGGAAACTCGTGGAAAATCACCCCACCTAACACCAAAAAGATGTCACGTAGACAGGGGGTCTCTGATTTTCAGAAAGAACACGAGCGTATGAATGGAAAGTGACTTAAATGAGAGAATTAGAGAGTCGAGAGAGAGTGATGTTAACTAAAAGGTTGGTCAGAGCGGTCTGTTCGCGACGCAAGTCGTCGTCGACGACGACGGCTCGCGGCGCGGCCGAAAACGCAGTGGGGACGAGCGAAGCTCCGTCAGAAACGCTGACGGTGCATCCGCGATGACCGACGAACCGCCTGCAAGGGTTGCACGGCTCGCGTAGCCGTCGCGGCTGCAACGTCATGGCACGGGGGAGAGGTGCGCGCGAGAGCGCATCGCGACTCTCCCACGTGACAGCTATAAGAAACGGGAATAGCCCCGTTTCATGCGGTTGAGATATACACTCGAATAGGCACATGTAATTGTATTTTCAGTTAGGAGTTGACGAGCAAACAATTGAATTTGTTTCCTAATAGTTTTGGAATGAACTGTCCCATTTTTATATAAAATCGATTTTTGATCACATAATTTCCATTTCCGGAAACAAATGTGAAATAATGATGTATGATACCAATGTGAGAAGGCATTTTGCTAATCTCATTACGCAGCGTACTTTACTACTTATTTATAACGTGCGATAGTATCTTCATTATCTTTATGACTACTCAGGTTGATAGCTATAGAGACTAATATCTGCACTCAGATATTTATAATGTTGATTCCGACTAGGAGAATACCCTTAAAAATCGATTCTTGTGAACCCGTAATTATGTGAACACAACAATTTTGTGGTATGTGATGTAATTTTCATTTGTATTGCGTAAGTGAGAATTTGTTCTATGTATCTGTATGTTTTTAGCTTGAAGAGGACTGCATGAAAAGCAGTCGGAACGTCGCACCCTAAGGTGTAATAAATTGACAGGAAAAACCGATGGAGTTTTATTCAGCATTCTTATAGAATCTCCTGCAATCGAGTCTTTTCATTCTAATTTGTTTTCCCTATTCCTCTACGCCCTCCTAACAGACTAGAATGAAGCCCTTCTAAGATAAAGGGGATTCTCTGTGATGGGGGAACAGAGCACGAGCCATGGCAGAATGTAATAGTTGAAGGAAAGTGACGGAATTTCTCTAGGAACGCTTCTATTATTGTTCCTTTAGGGAGTTTGCCGCTTTTTGCTCTCTCGAAGAGGAAGCTTTGTATTCGTGACAACGAAATTCTTGCTCATCTGATGCTTGAAATCCTTTCTCCTCCTCCATTACACCTCTTAGCCATATGAAACAAAGCTCTCCTTGTTCCTCTCGACAAGATCTATCGACTGCACGTCACACATTTTACCCACTGCCTTCTATAAAATGACTTCGTAGTACTCTTTGCGGCCGCTCCTCCGTGTCTGTGTGTGTTGTGTTCGATCATCCACGATAACTTTTGAACTATAAGGCCGATCCTCTTGAAATTTTGAGGAGTTATAGAGAATCATCTCACCCACAGTTGACCGTAGTTTCGCTTTTTTCTATCGAGTATATTTTGATCTTCGCCTTTTCAATCACGCGGGTGGCATACTTCCAATTTTTTCTCATTATAAGAGTATGATATTTCTTCTCTATAAGTATCCAAGAATACGAAGAACAGAATTACCGTTTATTTCTATCTTGTGAATCGATTGGTTGAAACACATTCTCCATTTAACCCCCTAATATTTTTTAATCAATAATCAATCAATGAATTCATATAACTTCTGCAATTTCCTCTCCAATTCATTAAATCAAAAATGTGTATCAACCAATCAATATCGAAATACGTCATAATCATCTTGTTCGTCCTTTTCAAGCCTGATCGATAAGGAATATCACACTCTCACTCACAAAAAATATCATACTCGCTTGATTAAAAATTTACAACTAAGAATGTATCCGACATTTAGGTTTTAAAAGAGACTCAGCTCTCAATTTGATAATTCTCTATAAGTCCTCGAAGTTCCAAGAGGATTGCCCGTACCGTTTAGGAGTTTTGGTGAACGAGAAAATTGATACTCATACAAACATCAATTAAAAACTAGAAATGAAATTCTATTTTGTAATCGTATGAAGGCTCAGTTGTAAAATGTGTGACAAACAGTAGATAGGTCTTGCCGAGAGGAACGAGAAGAGCGTTGTTCGATATGCCTAAAAGATATACTCGCGGAGGAAAATGAGATTCAAATACTTATTTAGCAATCTGTGCAAAAAAAATCCTCGCCCAATCGACGTTTCTATCTCAGCTTTCTCCTCCGCTATACCTCTTAGCCATATAAAATGAAGCTCTCCTTTTTCCTCCCACCAAGATCTATCGACTGTATGTCATACATTTCACCCCCGACCCTTCATAAGATTACATCATAGTTTCCTTTCCATCCCTTCCTCCGTATCTGTATGAGCCTTCCTATACATGTCGTTATCTATTGTTCACCATAACTCCTGAACCGCCTGGCCAACGCTGTTGAAATTCTGAGGTCTCACAGGAAATCACTTAATTGGGAGCTAAGTCAATTTTGGGCTTTCGATATCGCATAAATTTTGACTTGATTTTTTGATCCCGCGACTATCGTAATTCTAAGAATTTTTATATGATAAGAGTGTGATACTTCTGCTCTGTTAGCATTCAGAAATAAAGGAAGACAATTACTGTCGATCTTCATGCTTTGAGTTGATTGGTTTATACGGATTTCTCATTCAACCCCTTGAAATTCTTTTCAACAAGAAAATTCATACAACTTTTGGATTTTTCCTCAAATTAATTGAAGGAAAATCCTGTATCAATCAATCAATTCAAAATATGGAAGAATGGGATAATACACTGCTTCGTATTTTTTAATGATGATGGGTAGTAATATCATACTTTCATGATATGAAAATTCTGGAAAATAAAAAGGAAAATACGATGCTCGCGTGATTGAGAATTCATAAGCCAAAGTCTACGCAATATGGAAGATAGTGTAGATTCATGCAGGGTCCTTGCTAAAATGTGTTACACACAGTCTATGAATTTTGGAGAGAAGAATGAGAATGGTTTTGTTCCATATAGCTGAGCGGTGTACCCGACAGGGAAAATGGGATTGAAAGAACAACTTCCCCAAAATTTCGTCTGCACTCATGAATAAACCGTATACGGTAAATTTATGTAACGTCGTTGGTGAAATATGTTACGTACAATTGATAGATCTTGTCTAGAGGATTGAGAGTACCTTCGTTTTATATGGCTGAGAGGTATACTGGAAGAGGAAGATGGGATTGAAACAACAACTTTTCAAAAAAACTTCGTCCTCGCTTACGAATGAACCGTATTTGGTAAATTCATGAAATGTCCTTGGTCAATTGTCCTCGGTAAAATGTGTGGTGTACAGTCGATTGATCTTCTGGAGATGATCGAGAATAGCTTTGTTTCATAAGGAGAAGAGGTATACTCGAAGGCTAAAATGGGAATAAAACATCAACTATGCAAGAATTCCGTTAACAAAAGCGTATGTACCCATTCTATGGATGGTCGTTGGTAGAATCTTCAGTGCACAGTCAATAGATCCTGGAAACAGGAATAAGGAGTGCTTTGTTTCATTTACCTGAAAGGTATGCTAAAAGAGAAAAGTCGCATTAGAACAACCATTTGTCAAAAATTTCGTCCTCAATCTTAATCAGAGTGAAGAGATTTATACTAATACAGAAAATTGTCAGTGAAACATCAATTCTCATACGTGGTGATTTTATGAAACATCGTTAGTGAAACGTCTGAAGTATGTACATTCATATTTGGGCTATAAGAAACAAGAATAGCTTTGTTTCATGCGGTTGAGGTATATAATCGAATAGGGACATGTCCTTTTATTTTCAGTTAGGAGTTACGAGCAAACAATTGAATTTGTTTCCCAATGATTTTGGAACGAACTGTTACATTTTTATATAAAATCGATTTCTGATCACATAATTCCCGTTTTCGAAAACAAGTGTGAAATAATGATGTATGATACCGATTCGAGAAAGCATTCTGCTAATCTCATTTAGCAGCGTTTTTCTCCCACTCTACCTACTCTAAACGACCCTACACCAGTGGTTTGAATCAACTTCGAGAAGTAGGATAAGCATAATTTGATACTATAGGGGGTTATGGGGAAATCTCTTCTCTCGCAGATGATTGAGCTATAAATGAGTCCATTGCGATTTTTTGTAACTAGGACGTCCCCTGCGTCAGGGGCACATGACTTTAATTCCACTAGATCGATGGCCTTTGTGTCGGCGAGTAGCTTATCATTTGGTGAGGAGACGTCGATGTCGGATGAAATAAAATGCATCAAATTGAATTTCAAAAATGTGAGACACTCTCTGGTTATGGCTACATTTGACGTCATGGGCCTTTTGTAGTCTAGGTCGGGTTGAATGGCCGAATCTATGGTATAAACTGCGTTTACGTTTTGCCGTAGCGTTGGTTGCGTTACATTTATCGCGATCGGGTGCGTTCGTTGCGCAGTGGGCGGACAAACGCTCGGTGCGACGGCGTGCCGTCGGATGTAACGCTTGGTGCAACGCAAGGTGTCACACTGGGCGGAGCGGTTGGAGTTTCTCGACAAGGGGGCGAGTTAGGTTATGTAATTACACGCCTATTTTGACAGGTTGGTTTTGGCTATTTCGGTAGTTGAGGTTGAGGGCTGGCGCCGACTTTGACGACGCTATCTTCTTGGTTGATGGTGCTCAGGGTTTTCCGAAAGCTTGGGAGCTTGGTTCTTCCACTACCAGCCAGTGATGATGGAATAGATTTTGCGGAGATCGTTCTTGACGGGGACATTTTTGTCCTCATTGCTCCTGGTGTTGAAGTTTTGTCTGGTGGAATAAATGAGTGGGCAATCCAGTCTTCTACGATCTCGTTAGGTACAGGTTCTGAGCCTGAATAGGCTGGTAACGAGGAAGCTAATTTATTGAGGGTGTTTTCCGAGGAATCGAGGTTCAAGTCTAAAAATCTGAGATGCGTTGGATTTTTGCTGACCCTTTCGCCATCCCACCAATAAATTTCGTCTCCTCTAGTAGTCTGGTCCGGTCAATCTGAAAATCATTTTTTCCTAGTATAAGCACCGAACTCAGGAATATGGCAAGTACAGGGGCTACGATATCAAATCCAAATTATCGTCGAAATCGTCCCGTTTTAATTCCCATGAATAAACAATTAAGGGTGAGAAAAGAACGCTTTTCGCGAATACCTCCAAAGCTACAGGCCGTAGCTGAAGAAGTCCCGTAAAAAGTTGTAGGTCTCGGAAGTACGCATAGAATGAGCTATTTCGTGCGATGATCGGAGCTGAATTCGACAGGTGAGAGGCAGGTAAAGGTAGAGCCGGGTGGAGATATGGAGGGGGGAGCCTGCTTCGAGGCCTGCTTTTCCCGAGTCACTTCCCGTCATCTCCCTCGCTCTCCGAGGGGCCAGATGTGCCTACATCTTGCCCTGTCTTTTTTTCTACCTAGCCCTGTACGGGACACATGTATAGCTATACCCACCTCACGATTCGTTCTGCACGGGTTTTCCAATGCAGAGCGGACATGTGACTCCGCGAGAGAAAAAGATTCAATCACAAAATAATACGGTTTAATTCTGATGATGATGACTTTTTTGCAAATCCCTCTAATTGAGATTTTTGTTATTGAAGTCTCATTTTATTGTTTTCTGTTCATTTTTGCGGGAATCACTCTTCATCGTGGATTATTTTCATCGAGTAGGGTCAAAAGCGATAAGTGATCCTATGTTGATGATTCGTAGATTTCTCTTTGAATCAACAATCAGTCAGTTAGCGATAACAAATCTTTTGGCGATAGCTAAAAGTTTCGATTCCATTCCAAATCTATTCGCAGCCTATCCTAGTTCAAATCCATTTGCAAACCGCATTTTTGAATCTTTCGCTGCGGTGTGGATCGCCGGGAAGCCACGCGGGATCAAAATGTGTGGATTTCTTTCCAATGCTACAAAGCTTGATAGCAACTTTTACTTTTGAAATAATGAGCCCGATGAAATTTGTCAACGAGAAACGCAAATTTGTTGACAAGCACGTCTTTCTCATACGTGCAAAATCACCCGATTACGTCGTCGCAGCGGAAGTGTAAAACTCGCGACGAGGCCCTGCCTCAAATGACGTTCTCGTACAATTCATTGACGACTTTTCTATCGATACTGTGAGAATTATTGATTCAAAGAGGAATCTACGAATCATCAACATGGGATCACCTATCGCTTTTGACCCTACTCGATGGGAATAATCCACGATGAAAAGTAACTCTCGCAAAAATGAACAGAAAACAATAAAATGAGAATTCAATAACAAAAATCTCAATTGGAGGGATTTGCAAAAAAGTCATCATCATCAGAATTAAACAGTAAAGAAGCTCCATTCTCTGCTAGACAGTGGAACACACACTTGCCGTCTTCGTCAGGTTTTTTGAAGTCAATGTTGAAGTCGATGAGTATTTCAAAGACCTTGGGGTTTCCAATCTTCAGGGCCTCGTATATGAGAGAGTCACGTTCATTTACGTTTGCCTCCTCTTCAAGCAAGAATCTGACTAATTCAGTCCTATCATCTTGGATTGATTGCTGGAGCGGCGTGACTCTACCTCTCAGTGGTGCATCCAAGTCTGCTCTCTTGAGCACAAATAGGCGTATCAACAATGTATGACCGTAAAGGACGCTGTGATATAGTATGTTACCGCTGTCATCTGCGGCCTGTAAATATGAATTGAGTTCCGGCACGGCTCTTGTTTGGTGAGAAAAATCTAAATCTGCATCTTCTGAGCGAACTTCTTGTCCAGCTAATGAGCTCTTTGAATGAGCGTAGAAACTCCAATCTCCCCTTATTGATACACAGTCTAACAAGTTTCCGGATATTGTTTATGTTCAAGTCAGAAGACTTGTTTATCAGGAACCGTAGAGAATGGCCAGCGCTATTTTCAATACAAAGTGTTATAAGAATAATCACGTAGATAAATCTAATAATAAGACTGCATATAAACAAGACAGGGTCAGAAAATAACCAGATGTGTATGTAATTCTTCGGAATTTATACTGACAAGTCACGGCAGTCGATGAATTGTACGGAGTGTATATCTAGGCACTTGATAAGGGTGGGAAAGACCACCGAAACGTTGTGCCACAAATCATACATACGTGATCATTGACTCATAAAAATCGATCGATTTACAACCTTCCTCAAAACTGCATATAAATTTGCGGTGTCATCAACACCTGATCTTAGTTGAGCTGAGATTTGCTCATAATAATTAGCTGTGTCGCTGGTTAGTTCGTACGAAGCTTCTTGGATATGAATATTCTAGCGTGTAATTGGGGAATCTCTTCCTTTAGCAATATAAAACTTTCTTCGGAATAGAATTTATCGTATCATTTCTGAACCCCTTTCTCATGACTACGTAACGATCTGAGACTTACTAAAGAATTGATTCTATTGGTCTTTTCTGCCATGTGAGATTGAAACTGACCCGAACCTCTATGCCTAACAATGCAAGAAACGACAATATTGAATTGCCCAATTTCTGCACGTGACATATTGGAGGATCGACAAAAGTCTCAGCCTCTTGAATCATCCAAAGAGGATGTAGATCTCACTTCGCTCGGGAATCCATCAGTCTCTAAGGCCCGACAGGGGGCCGACCCGAGTCGAAGGATAATATATTTCGTATGTGTCATCAAGGAAACCTTGTCGCTAAAATTATCAGATATAAAAAGTCTAAATGGAGGAATGCATCCATAAAAAACTCCGAATAACTAATTCACGTTCAAAAAAAAAATACCTACCGCCTTCATTTTTCGTGTATACCCAACAAACATGCTCAAATCGACCAATCTGCTACGCATATATTTTCGCGCGCAAAAATACTTCCTTGATCTGGAAAAATTCTTATCCATGAATAAAAAAACCCTGCCCCTCGTTTTTCAAGTTTTTCCCTCTCGTTTTCCCATGATGACTGATATTGTTCATCAATCCACAGGTCCAGATCACTGGCTGACTTCAATACGGCGCGAGAGACGCGTGTGAATGCAATCTAAGTCAGCATGTGATCTGAAATTTCACGCTGCAGCGTAGTGAACACCCATTCACTTTCTCTAAAGAGTATAATTTGGCGAGTATGAGAATTTTCCATCCAGAACTTTATTCCTATATACTGACTTTCAGTAGACGCATAGGGATTACGCATACTCAACGAAATGCATAGATGTACAAAATTGTAAGAGATAGGCTCTTTTCAATTATGGCCAGAACGCCATTTCAATCCTTGAGAAGCATGAGATCAGGGGGAATCTCAG
>JAPYYZ010019602.1:0-11281 GCA_030522705.1 Eretmocerus eremicus
GCCACATAGCCGCATGGTAAGGTAGAACTCTATATCTCTCTCATACTCATGTCTTCTGCTCGCTCACTGTAACATCTGAATGTACACATATCCCAATAGCTTCAAAATTGAGTAATTATTTTGAGCATCATCTTTTTTATCTGTTTCCGTTTGCAAACCTCGTTGTTCCATCGTGAATCAACACAACTCAACAAATTCATGCTCCTTCCAGATGAAAATACTTCCTCATGAATCCGATTGGCTACAAGTAGTTGTGACATGACATATTGTCATGATCCTGTGTTGGTGCGTGCACCAATCGTTTCTCCAGATTGCCTAGGTCAATTCAACGTATCCACATTTTGTCAAAATAATTTGAACAAACCTCCTCGTTTACATAAAGAATTTCCCCTCAGACTAATACTATAAACGAAACAATGTGTGCCCAATAATGAGTTAGACCAAAATACAAACATGAGTCAGTCTATGTCTGCCTCATCGGCTAGATAATCGCAAGCTGCAAGCTCGGTTTACCATATTATAGCCACTCTCAGTCAAAGAATGATTATCTTTACTATTTACAGGTGGAGCACCTAGATCTATCGGGAAACGAGCTCTCCGAACTGCCAACGTCTTTGAACCATCTGACCAATTTACAGCATCTTAATTTATCGCACAACAGGCTCACTTCGTTACCACACCAACTGCTTGGATTGACTAAGTTACAATTGATAGATCTCGGACACAACGAGATTCGTAATGTTTCCAAAGATCTTACTGCCATAGCGCAACTACAACAACTCAAGACGCTTGTTCTTACCAACAATCTTCTTGGCAGTCTCGCTGGTCTCAAGAGCATATCCTTGCTTATTCTTCTAGCTGATTATTGTGGTGAGTGAAATATTTTGATTTGGAAATGTTTGATTTGAAAAGGGGCTAATCATTCTCACGGCCAAACTCTTAATGCTACTTTTACTAAGAACGCTTGATCTTCTCATGGGTCTCATTGAGGATTGGAAAATGACCATTCTATGATAGATTTAGTGGCTTTTTTGGAAATAAAAACATCTGCACAAAGTGCATGGACAAAGCTTTCGCTTAATTTGGTGAATTAAATATTCAGACGCTCTCTTTATGAAACTGAATCCAAACAGTCATTATTTGGTCTTTATTACAGACATCAGGTATTTGAGGAATTCATCTTTAGCGGGATTGCCCGTACTAACACATTTGAGTCTCGTTGGAAATCAGTTGAGGGAGATCAAAGACCCCTATAGTCCCAAGTTGAGAGTACTGGATGTTTCTCACTGCCAGCTCAATAATTTGAGCTCACGAGCTTTCCAGGGTTTTCCAGAACTCATTGATTTACGCTTAGCCAATAATCCGGACCTGATCTACAGCACTGGGTAAGAACTCTTGAAATGTAAAACAGAATGGATGGGTAATGGTAACGAACCTCTTAAGTTTGAGATGGTTAACCTTCTTGTGGATAAAATTGTCAAGTTGTCCAAATTTTTCTTAGCTTTTACGATAAATCTGTGTGTGACAATCCATGTTACTATTTGGAAAACTTTCTTTCAATAATTGCAGCACGCAAATTTTTCTTCTTCACAATTGATCCTCACTAAAGAAGATGTAGCTCTATGAAAACGAATAGCAAATCTACTATGAAAGAAACCATCATCATGCCATGTCAACACTTAGGTTCATAGCTCATCCAGTCGTTCAAAATGGTTTGAATCACTGATTATAATCCTAACGCAAATGCTTACTTCCAGATACGAAACGCTGAGGCATTCAAAATTACGCAAGATAGACGTATCAAGCTGCAACATTGATAGACCTGGCTTACACGGTCTTCCCTCGTTGAATTATGCGCGACTATCCAACAATCAGATTCATTGGTTACCCGACAGGATATTCGCCAAAAATCGTGAGCTGACCCACCTGTTTCTGGATTCTAACTACCTCAAGTATCTGAATAGAAGCTCGTTCGCAAACATGGAAAAACTTCAAGTCCTCGATCTGTCAGCGAATGGTCTAAAAGCGGTACCTTCAACGGCTTTTCGTGACAACATTGAGCTGCGATTGTTGAATCTATCAGATAACCATCTCGAGGAATTCCCAAAACTGTCCAGTTCGATAGTAAACCTCGACTTATCATCCAATCTCATAGAGCGAATCGACAGTAATAGCTTGCTAGGCTTGCCCAGATTGAATCACTTAAATATAAGTAAGAACTCCGTTAGAGATATGCCTAGTGCCCTTCAGTCAGCCAGTTTGAAAAGTTTGATTCTGAAACGCAACATGATCAAGAATTTCGAAGGCGTGAGCATGAGCAATCTTCCGGAATTGGAGTGTCTTGATCTCTCTGGTAATACTTCATAATTTTTTTATGACATTAAAACTACATGAGTCGCATCTCGTGATCAATAGATAGCGAACATTCATGTCTGAATCATATTTTCAATACGTTTTGAAATTGATGAATCTATTGCGCAGATCTGGAATCGAAATAGTCCATTGGTCGTTATATGTGCGATCGAACTTATGTATTATACTGACACCGGCAGCAAGAAGTTTGGTACTTCTGGAATATTCATATTCTAGGAATGCTGTAATTTTGATATGCCTGTAAGCCAGTGGATAATGTTAGGACTATGGAGCGGATAAGGAACTATTTTGTTATTAATTTGATAGCAGGGAAGTAAACATTTCCTTTGACATTACAAAAATGTTCAGATTTTAGGACCATAAAATTATTAGAATTTCGAAATTACAGTAGTCAACCCTCTTGCTCCAGGCGGTGAAATGCGTATAATTCGATCGCTCATTGTTTTCTTACATCATAAGTATTTGGATGTGAATTATCAATTTTTCTAGATTCGAGAATCAACTATGTCTTGATTCAGTTCGTTTTCAGACGTCGATAGAGTTTTGTTACAACTAAACATTTTTCTCTCCACGAGTACGTTTTGACTCTTTACTAAAAAATTTCTCTACAGGTAATTTCTTGGAGAAAGCAATGGGTCCAGAAATATTTTTCGACAATCCGAATCTGCGACAGGTCTATTTGCATGATAATAGGTGGATGTGCGACTGTGTGCAACTCCATCAAGCTTATCTCTACTTATCAGCTCTGCAAACAAACACGGAATTGTTAATTTGCCAAAGTCCAAGCAATGTTACCGGGCATTCGTGGAAAATGGTCTGCTCAAGTCAATGGATGAATCAATCACTGCGTCGAACACACAATAGAGTTTGGGGACTTGTGCTGATCACGATACTGACAATCTTAGTTTGTTCTGGGATGCTGGTATCAATTAGACACACAATAAAATTGAAGAGACAGGCGAGAAATCGTCGATTAGAATTAGAAAGAGCGGAAGCACGCGAGAGATTAAGACTTCTTCAACAGAGGAGGTTGGTGCATAATTGATTTGTCTTATTTACAGTTCCCGAATTTTTTATACTACTGCTTCTCAATCGGTTGAAATTGAATCAGGAATCCCTTGATTTTTTTTGTTTCGCATAAGTCATTCGGATCCACCATCAAAAAATTCTTGTTTGATATTGTTTCAAGACATAGAAAAGAATCGGGGAAGTGTAACATTTTGCTATGAGTATCGAAAGGGAAGCCGCAACTCTTAGGAGTAAGTTTCATTAAATTTAATGGAAAATGATCTCGTAAACTCTGTCAAGTTTTGTACCATGGAAGCATGACCTAGCCATAACTGATAATTTGATGGTGGACAACAACTGGAAGAATCAAGTCATCTCGGTCAATCAATCGCTCACTCTCATTGAGATCATCATTGATGTTTTGTTATAACAGTTGATCTTCTTCACATGAATGTATCAGATCCATATTTTTCTACAAAACATTGAAGATTCATCAAAATTTGAGAAATTTCTTCCGGAAAGTTGTGAAGGAAAGATCTGGTGTAAAAATACCACTTGTTATAATTCGTTGAGATCACATGAATGACCTCATCGTGGTCACTAATCAATCACTTTGATGATTCCAATTATCCGTAACTCGGCGCACTCTCACAAATGGTGTTAGATTCTCCAGGCACGGCCACACAATCCATCCATTGAATCCGCAGCAACAATGTGCATAGCTCTCTTAAAAATCCATCCCTGAAAAATTCCCAATCTTTCCAGCGCACGGCATCACGAGGATCTAGAATCGTCGGAGCCCCGGATCCACCCTCTGGAACTGATAGGCCCACCGAGCTACGAAGAAGCCGTATCAATGCCACGTCTAGCTCGCTCCCTCGACGCTCTCGACTCGTCTCTTCGCGATGCAACCACGGCCACCCGGATGACTGCCTCGTCGGAGAGCTTGCGAACGGCCAAGAGGCAGAGGCGTTTGCAGCGTAGGAGGCCTCGAGCTCAGAGCGAGGACGACCTAGCGAGGCGGGAACAGCGTCGAGAGGAGCGTCTGAGGAAAGCCAAGGCTCCGGAAGACAAGAGGCCGCCTACTCCGGTACTCGCAGTAGGCAAGAGGAGTAAGGCCGCTGTTAAGTACGAGGATGGATCGGTGATGGTCAACGGTAACTCCAGCGATGACGAGGACTCGGATGGAACCACAGGATTGCGGATGGTTGTTGGAGATACGAGGAAACCCAAAAGTGCAAGGATTGTGGGCAGGAAGAGGGAAAGAGAAGCTAAATGTGGATACAGGCCCTCCACGGAAGGCGAGGATTGATGTATTCAGGGTCTACTCGTGGGAAGGGACTTTTAGATTTTTTTGGAAAGTGGAACGGTTTCTGGATAGAAAGTTTGTATTGCGACTGCTCTGGAGCTTGTTTGCTGATTTGAAGGAGAGCCTCGACATGCCCGAGAATGTAGAGACTAGAAATTGTGGGACTGCTACAAGGTCTTGTAAGACAGCCTAAACTAGGATCATATAATTAGAGCCCGTCAAATGGAATGGATGGAAATATGGCAGAATCGAACAGGCTAATGGTTGAAAAATCTCTGGAAATTCGTGAGACCTGGAATTGGAGCTTAGAAAACGAAAGTGCAGCGGGCTCGAAATCCAGAAAACAGCAAAGCGTACTCTTTACGAGATCGTATTTATTGACGTGTTAATTTTATTTTGAAGCACTTGAAATTTTCACAGATTTTTTGTTGTTGTATATTTAGATACCAAACTTCTGAAGCTGTCCAACGATACGAAAACTCATCTTCGAGAAAGATGTCACTTACGTCTTTTTCGTTTTGGACGTCAGATTTGAGAGCAGATATTAGTAGTCGTTCAACTTATTATACACATGTATCGAAAACTCAAATTCACCAAAATCACCTTATTCGAGTGAATGCTTTTAAAACTTTGTATACTAGTAAAACTACATGGAATAAAATTCAGAGGTGATGAATCCGCGAGGGATCGCTGCTCCTTGATTTCTTTTGTACTAATTTCTCTGATATCTCTTATCAAATTTTCTTTCCCAAATCAAGCAATAATGTCATGGTGCGATTGAATACATTCAAAAAATTCTAAATCGGATGCAGAATTTTAGTCTTAGGAATGGATCCAAATGACTGTGAGATGAATTAAAACCGCAAATAATCGCGAATTTAAGAATTTATCACATTTATGGAATCGCGGATGCGCGAAATACACATTGATTGTATAATTTATCAATCCTGTGAGCCCAAAGTCGACGAGCACGCATCATCGAAAGAATGAGAACAACTACGAGAAATCCAATTACCAGATTATTCATAATTAGACCAGCCCTTTAACCAATTAGACGTACTAATTTATATTTTATGTCATGGACAAGTTGAAATATTGACCGTATGTCTCGCAGAATCTCGATTAGGCGTTTGGTATATGTTTCTCACTTCCCAACACCGCATTCTCGGAAGTTTCATAAATGGAAACGATTTTATTTGAGAAATGTCAAAACACAGGTCCGTCTCTTGGCGCTTCTTCCTTCGATATTGGCTTTTCAAATTGCTCAGTTACTCATGACAAAGATTCAATAGATGGAAATTTTGTGATTTACTGTAATGAACTCTCTCATCATCAATTAATAGAGATGCTCAACGGATAATCGTTAATAAACCAAATTGAGAAACTCTTGAGTTTTCCAGTTACTGAACGATCATCTAATACACTTGTGTCATACGTCGGGATCCATGGTGACATAACAATCCATATCGTGCAGGTATCTCAAATTATGAAACAATGAGAGAAAATCGCGGAATATTATCTGCAGATATTGGGGGTGATGGTTTTCAGACTGAATGACATCATATAATTCATATTATGAAAATTTATATTATCAAGGTATTTAGCTATAAAACATCATAGTAATATTTTTACACGTAAATATACACATTCATAGATCATTTATACAGTATTCAACGATAATAGTTGTGGTAGCATGATTTATAAACTATGTGAAAAGTTACACTCATAACACTTATGTGGGGACGCTCCTATAACAACACTCACATCTTTTATTGCTTACAAGTAGCGGTTCTTTCAATATGCTTTGATGAAATTTACCTCATCTGACACAGATGGACTGTAATCCTTAGGATTGATGACTTCAATTGGAGCTATTACGAAGAAATATGAGATGTTGGACTGAAATTCAACATTTCAATGATATGTGTGTATATCGATCTTGACTCATGAGTAAGTCAAGTTGGACCAAGTAGTAACTTTTGTCACTGTCTGAAAAATCATACGGCTATTTAATTAAAGCTGATCCATAGTCTATCAGGGTGAGTCAGAGGAATTCAAATTCTTGTCCGGCATGAATGCATAATATTTCAGTATTATACAATTGACCAGACAATTAAAAAATGTCATATGTATCCCAAATCTCATAACACACTAGATTCAATCGTAACAATCTTGCGAATCAATTAGATTCCAAGATACATACTCCGTGATAAATATTACATTTGTCATATTTTTCAGCAAAGCAGATTTCATAAAGGAAATATTTCTCTCGTGTATGTACATAAAAAATTTTCACATCTCTCCTATGCTCTGATAGTTGGATATTTCAAAATGTTTTACAATAAATTCAAATAGTATGTACACTTTTTAAAGGTGAGGGTTCCAAACTTATATAAATTGCGGCTCAAAATATATAATCGACTGAAGGGATCTCACAGTAAAAGTCACATCTGTTGACTCCAAGAAAACTCCAGGTAGTTTGACTTTGAGTTATAAATAAAAGCATCCAAGTGAAAAGTCGACAGGAACCTAGGAAACGTGTAGGTATACTACAAGAAACTATAGCACTACAATCAATATATTTAGATAAGCACACAATCGATCTTACGGTGAATTCCCCCAACTATCTATTCTTTGACATGAATTCCTGGATGTCCTCTAAAGTGGAGTACTCCATTCCATCCATTTGATCAAGTGGGACTCACAAGTGATTGGAAACATCTCCGAGTGTCGAAGGTCACACATCTTTGAATTGATGACCGACTTTGACGAGTTTGGTGAGACATAATTTTCAGAAGAATCTGTTATATTACAAACAATTCATATCTTTCTGCTTAACATACAACCCATTTAGACGTAACTATAACTATTCTCACCTTAAAAAGTAGCTACAACAAGGAAAATCTTTATAGAAGGACAGGTCTTGGTTTGAGTATAAAATATACGAAAATATAAAAATGAAATGTCATATAAAAGTGAAATAATCTTCACTTGATCCTATTATCATATTCACAAGGCAGGTTTTATCAACCATATATATGTAATAGGGCAAGAACTCATAATACATCTTTCAAAAGTCGGAATGAATAACATCTTTTGGATCGGTCAATCCCTTTGAATCGACGTATCTGTTTCAGAATTTACTCACTCTGATTAGATTACATTCTCTATGCGTAGTGTAGAACACACTGTGCTGAATTATGCTTGCTTCTATTCCACGAGATGAACAAAAGTCCCTAACAGCCAAGTTTTTCAGAATTGATTGTGATCTAATCATTTCACACATTTCTTGGAGGATTCCATAAAATTCTTCGTCAAGAATGATCTGTATATATTCATGGCCATGCGAAATTGCTGAAGCATTTTGTAAACTACTACAACTTAAAGTGACTCATTGCAATCATAGTACAATGAGTGACTAGTTTGCTGATTATTATGGACCGTAAAACATGGGTTTCGTTTGAATGCATGGTCTTCGTTACAAAATGTATGCTACAAACTCTGGTCCATGGAAAATAACGTCGTTTCGCGTTGTATTGAAAACCAGATGGTTGTCTGGTTCGTCAAAGTAATCCCAAAGATTTTCATATCGTCAAATATCTTGAAAGCTTCTAGTTACAAGTTGAAACCATCTAGCGTAATCGTTATGACAAAGATAACTAATAGCCATCTCATTCATAATTTCATTCAGGTATTCAAACACAAATTCGACTTCATTGGGCAATCCTATCATGCGTAGACATTTAGTTTTTCGCACACCGGTCGATTAGCTTTTTCACGAGATTAGAGGAAAGTTTTTTCAAATGTTCACAATCAAGGTGTCTTAACAAGATTTTCACCATCTCTCAACCGCGTTATAAGTATTGGGGTTTTTGGCAAGCTGTCTGGAATGTCTTGCATCGTGATCTTCACCCTCTGCGCGTTTGGACTGTATTTACCATCGTAGTCTCCATTGTGTAAGATCTCGTTCGATTCATCATCCATAGTTGTCGGTCCATCTATGGCATCCATGGGCGGATTGAGTCCATTCAATGGTGGTGCCAACTCTTGACTTGGAGATTTCCGCGAAGGCTTCGCCCTATCATTGCCCGCACCATTTAATCGACTGGATCCGTTCGTAATTACAGATGGCGTGATGTCATAGCTTCTCTGGTTTGATTGAGGTTCTCCTGGAGGCGCCGAGCCATGCATCAGTGGTACATTTTCCAATGTAAGTCTCCCTTGTAGGCTGCAGTTATGATCAAAGTTCCCAGAATAGCCAGCAAAATGGCTAAGACAATGTACGAAGCCATGCCTTGCTTAGACTCCTGAGTACTGGCTGAATCAACAGAGTCACTACTCGTTCCACCATCTTTCGTCTCTCCAACCCCCTCATTTGGGGAAGTCGAGTCGCCAGACCGAGTATCTATCTTTGGTGGAACTGCCTCTTCAACTGGCGGATTTTTCGTCACTGACATGAATTCATCTTCTTTCAAAACGTCTGGAAGACTCTTCTCTGTCGGCGTCGGGGCCTGCGTCGTGGTTGGAGAGGATCCAAAAGGTAACCAATTATTTATCACGGCTCCGAAACCCCAGAAACTAGGGCTGCCCTCAGTTGTTGTTTTCGCTAAACCGGTCTCTTCTTCAACTCTGGAGACATGACTAAAATCGATCCCTGGCACTTCGGGAACCGTTCCAGATCCTTCACTGCCGGAGCCATCGTCCACTGCAGCTTCACCCGATCCCTCCTCAAGAACAGCTGGGCTATTTGATTTTTCAGAGCTTCGCTCTGTCGAGGAATCAGAGGAAGAGTCTAATTTTTTTACTGCATCAGTTCGAATAAGATCAACAATTTGCGCTGATTTGTCGGCATCCTCTGATTCGTCCGGTTCTGATGCATTTAGTACAGAATCGACTGACGAAGGCGTCGATTCTTTTTTGGAATCTTCGCTAACATCAACAGATACTTCATGCACACTTTCAGTTGTCGAAGTTGAAGATGCTTCCGTAGAAATTGCTTCTATTGGTACAGCCTCCGTAGAAGCCGGCGCTACTTCAGCTGTCTCAACCTTTGTTTCTGGAGCACCAGTAGCGGCTTCAATTTCCTCTTCTTTATGGGCCACTGGTGGTTCAGTTGCTGTTGCGTCTTTTTTTACCTCTTCCTCAGCACCCTTTGCCTTGTCATCTTCAGCAGGTTCTTCAACCTTTGTATCTTCAGCCTGATCTCCTTGCATTTCAAGATCCTGGATTTCAAATTCACAGGTCCTGACAGTATCGGGTTTCGAGATCCTCTTATCCTTAGCCGACGATGGCTCAGAGCATACCGTTTCCTTAGAAATTTTCACGCCTCTGTGTATCAGAGCATCCCTCATTTTTAGGCTGGCACAGTTGCAATTTAAAGGATTACCAGCCAAGTCCAACACTTGGAGATTTTTCAAGGTCATAAGAGCCGATGAAAGCTGTCTGATGTCATTATTTCTAAGGTTAAGACTGTGCAAATTTTTCAGACCATCGAATGCGTCAGCCTCAAGAAGGTGCAAGCGATTGTTCTCCAGGTTCAATGTTTGCAGAGAGGTGAGCTTGGAAAAACTGCGACTTCTTATGGTCTCGATTCTCCCACCAGAAAGATCGAGATGCTTGAGGCTTGTAAAATTTTCAAAGTTACCGATTGCTAGAACCTTTGACGACGAAGGTGCCCGTAACTTATTCAGATGGTAGACCTCGATGTATTTTACGTCTTCGAGGTCGCGGCATTGTACTGTCGTAGTAAGTTGATCCAGGGAACAGAGAGCTTCGACGACTGAACTCCAACAAATGACGAGAAGCAGGTAAAACAGGCAGTGCAGCTCAGGTGACGTCATCTTGGACCTCATGTTTCTGCAAGAGAAGAAATCCTAATTAATATTTGTATAGAAATGTTGACTAATGGGATTCATCTCAAACTTTAGAGTGTTTTGGCGCTTTATCAAAAATGTTTTGTAAGTTTCAATCAAAATTTCGGCCCATCGGTGGACATTTACAAATGATCTCAGACCTATAGAATGAACAGAGGAACGCTTATACCACTCACTGAGGTCAAATCATTCGAGAATTAATGACAAAGATTAAGTAAGCCCTCCCTCCCCGCTCTTAGGATACAGCTGAGATGACCCAAACTGTCTTGTACTCATGCAGTTCAGAAGGATAGTCACACACTAAGCTCGTGCTGACTTTGAGATTGGGAAGCTGAATTGTAGCAATTCTAGGAAAAAGATAGTTGGGCCTCTTAGTTAAGGTTACAAAGTTGACTGCCAAATTGGCAGTGCCAACCGGTACTCTCAACCAATTTTGACCACTGACTTGTGAAAATCGTCAGAGGTGGAATTTTACAACTCTAGGGAGAGTATTCTGAAAATATTTGTGACTCTATCTTGCGATCCTTGGAGTAGTGGAAAATGGTTTATTCGTGAAAGCGTTGGAGCCCTTATCTCTAACATGAAATAATGTTGGAATGACTACGACCATGAGAGATTTTTCGAACAACGTATCATAGTACCTCCCATATTAATCGATACTCAAACATTAATTTCCACTCATTCAGATCTCTCGTTATTCCCACCGTGCGTCATTCCT
>JAPYYZ010019612.1:430-11590 GCA_030522705.1 Eretmocerus eremicus
GGATCGAAACTTACCACCGTTTTTTCATTCCCAGGACGACTCATATAGTTGTATTCATCCTATGAATGAGCTCAATACGATAATGGCTCAATACTAGCTTTCACTCACAACCTTCATTTCGATAACGCTCATTGTTCTTTCCGACCTGAATATTCTTGAAGATTGATTCAAGTTTGTGCTGCACTTCATTCAAATGACACAAGATTTTTTCCACAATATTCAAGCTTCCGAGCTCGTACGCGATGAAAATATTTTGAAACAAGCTAATGAATATCTCGATGGTGGCGAGCACGCGAGCAAAAAGTACTCCAAAATTAACTACGCTGATCAAAGCTCAATATACGCGGACTGTGTGCATCAGGGTATAGGTATAGCTTGTAGCCGCGTGTAAGCCCTTTGAAATCCCGTATAGCAGCAGCCACGTCAATTACGCAGCAACGAGCTGCACGCGGAGCTTATAAAAAATGACGAACACTTATTATCGCGACGCGCGGTGGCGAAGCGGTACACGCAAGAGCTGGAGGAGTGCGAATACAACCCCTGCAACCGCCGGCGTCGCAACTCTTTCGCTCAATTTTTTACAACCCTCCAAGCTTTTTTGCCATAAACAAAGATCGCTCGCGCGCCCCCAGAAATTCATTAGCCAATCTCCAACTGGGGACACACGCACGCAAGAGGAGGTGGCAAAGAGGGGCCTTACAGCAGCTCGACAATGATGAGTTTTTTGCTATTCGCGCGCTCGAAGCGAGAATTCCGTTGCGCGCGATTTGCATGATGGGCCGAGAGAGAGAGAGAGAGAGAGGAAGGGGTGCCATCGTCACCGGGGCTCGCAGAAAAAATTGCGGAAAAAAACATTTCCCGAGCGCCCGCCGGGCACGAGGAGCCGCACATAGGCAAAGCAGGCGAGAGAGCCTCATTTCAACATCCAAAGATGCATCGCGGGGTACGGCGGCTCCTTTCCATAATCCCGCCGAAGGGTAATTTCTCGTTCGGGAACTCTCTCACACTCTCGCCGCGACACTACTAACGAGTTATCGTCGTTTTCGCAGCGGCAGCTCCAGAATCTCTCTGCAAAGGTGCATCATCGCATAGACGAGACACACGCGATGTTCGGGGTCATGGTTTTTCCGCGGCCGCGCATATTCTTCGCCCTGAGCGCGGGGCGGCGCTACATCCTAAAAAAGCCTAAGCGTTTTAAGGGATTACGAGCAGAGCTGCGTGAAAGGGCGCGCAAAAGGGTTGACCACCCGCTGCGGGCCAACTCTGCGCCCGATGAAAGATTACTCACCTCAAGGAGCTCTGTGTGATACTGTGCGCCTTTTCCCGCAGCTACCATACGTGCGCATGCAGCTCTACCTGCGGCTACTTGCATGTAAGTGCTCCGTATGGGCTACCGATCTCTGCCCCGCAGGCTTTTTTCGCGTAATCTCTCGGTGGTATACGCGCGCACACGGGCCTTACACGCTGATCCCGTGCGGCGTGTATCGCTTCTTCGTATATAGCTGCCCGTGTTACGCGCCGGCCGCACGTATTACCAGACATTTTTTAGCCCAGTATCTGTGCTCATGCTGATGCCGCTCTGTGTGCTTATAGCCCAGCCGCCGGCGCATATAGTGTAGCTTACACAGTTTTTACTTTCCATTATGTGCCCCGTACCTCCTAGCCTGACTATATGCGGGACGCCACCGCCACTGATGGTCGCGAAATAAAACGACTTTTTCACGAGAGTTGGCGCCATCCACGAGCTCCTGTACTCGTTTGTGAATAGGCAAGCGCTTGACTAGCTGATTAATTGCAGTTCCCACCGGGTGACGCGCGTATACATCCATTGACGTGTTATTGTCGCGATCTGCTGGGTAGAGAAAAAATGGCCTGTATGGATGCATCTGCATTCGTTCTCTCATCGTACGGTCATGAATAGATAATATTGATCGTCAGCCTCAATGATAACTCGTGACAACACGTAGCAAGCATTCGGTACTCGAGCCTTTATACGTCAGAGAAATGTTGATTTCTCATCTAGTAATTTGATTTGTTGGAAAACTAGAACAACTTCGGCTTACCATTCAATTTTTCAGTGACAATTTCTACTACTGCTCTTTTTGATTTGATCATCTGGATAAGGAATACTATTTAAATTATAAGCTATTGTTCCAATACCTGCAACACAAATAAACAGGAGAAAGGTCTAGCAGGAAGAAAATTCTGTGGATAATTTGACTCGCAGCTCAGATTACTCCCTCACATGGTAAAATGTTGCGACTTGAAGAATATGCGGTGACCTGGCTAAGTTTCCGGTGACTTATTGGCGACTTATTGGTATGGCTGAATCCGATGAGTACGTGTTGTTCTATCAACTGGATGGTCCGCCGGCAATTCGACTTTCTGACGACGGCATATCGACGGAGCAACCTGTGCGTCATTATAGATACGATTATCTATCGATTGAACGTCTTGATAACATGAGGCCCACCTGTTTCACAAACACTTTTCCTGTTTCACAAACACTTTTCCAGCTAATTCAACAACCTACCTATCCAACAATCTAACAATTTGCGGAGCAGATGACGATCAAACTCGTTCCAACTCCCCCCCCCCTCCCCCGCCCTCCTCCTCCATCGTGTTTTGATGACCTGCCAATTTATCCGCTTGCAGATCGAGCAACCTCACAACTCTATAGATATGACCTGCCAGCCAGACTGAGGATCTGAAAAATTATTAATCTTTAACGGTATGGCCTGCATGTCTACCCAATGACATTCAGGTTCAGTGACCTACTAACCGATTCACCTGACAGCATGATGACCGATCAGCCCCCTGATCAACCCTTCTGTCTGTAGGACAAAACCTCAACAATACCAAGTGCCGAGTGGTTCTTTCTTACATTCTTGTGCAAGGTTACCGACACGTTGAACCGATAATATGCTGGGGAATTAAATAGCCATCTCTATAATGTGATTACTGACGAACCAACCAATCTACCTACCCGAGATCCTAAGTCACTAGATTTGCTGAAAACCTCTAATATGACAGGTTTCTCTATCTGACTAATTACAAATCAATTGAAGCATGAACCAGACAATAGGGTGACTGGCTCACTGCATGCCTTATTGAACTGACATCTGACAGAGCTATTCATTGTCAGGCTGATTCGATTTAACAATCTGCTTACTAACCATCTCGACAACCTAACTGAACTGCCGAAATTGTCAAATGATTAGGTTTGTCATTCGCAAGATCGTCTGGTTGACGAGTTGGTTATCCGATTGCCAGTTGATCGTCAAAAAAGCGAAATTGCAATTTGGAGAGACCGTAGGCTCTTGAGTAAGTCAGTTTTCAGGGTAATCATCAAATCCCCATGTTCATGTTGGTGCGTCATCTTTGAGTAATGTGCTTCGAAATGGAATCTCCCAATCAGTCTTCCATCAAATTTTTTGGATTCCTTCTCATCAGGGTATCATTAGAAACGAAAAAGCTTTATGAAATTGACAACCTCGCTTCTGAAGAGTCTCAAAACAGAAAGATTGTTATTCCCATACACCGGTCTGCAGAGCAAATCCAATCAGAATCGAGACATAGAGTGTTTGACTTGATCGAGACTGAATGTAACTTCAAAGAGACATTTTTCTTCGAAAAATATTATAGTAGGAAATCGAAACCTTTGTTCAATAAAATCAATCTCCCTTATGAAACAGTGACAACGGGGAACGGATTCAGATCAAATCATTATAATTTGGAATTCTCACTTGCTCGAAAAGGTTATGGTGATCATCCACATTGCAAATGCAGTGACGAGTCACAAGATAAAGATGTGTTCGGAGTTCCCAATGTTGAAAATACACGTTAGCAAAAATCTTGAAAAAAAAAATTAAAGGACTTGGAATTGATGCTGCGTTGCTCGGGGGTGGTAATTCACCCTCGCGCAGTGTTTTGCAAATTAGTAACCATCTCCGAGCAACGCAGCATCAATCCCAAGTCCTCTAATTTTTTTTTTAAGATTTGCTAACGTGTATTTTTGACGTTGGGAACTTCAAACACATAGATAAAGATTACATCCTATAGCAATATTCCACAACAATCAACTGATCGCATTTGTTAAGAAATTGAGAAAAGATGACATGGTTCTTTCAATGTCAAGCAACGTCCTTTTCACTAATCTCAGTATCTTACTTGTAAAATACTTCACTATTTCCTCAAAGATTGTGAGTGGAAAATTTAGCTAAGGGCGGAACTCAGCATAATAGTCAATAATAAAAGTATTTATTGCGGCAAAATTATTATAAACAAGTTATTGAGGATCTGTTATTCACATTTGAATAATTAGTTATTTGCCATTATGCATTTTAAGCTCTAATGAGGTTCAATACAAACTACTATAAAAAAACTTCTTAGTCTGTTCTAAAGACTAAAAAGTTTTTAGACTCGATATCAAAGACAGATCCATACCAAGCGATCGCACAGGTCGTGTTTCATCAAGCTTCCAATAACTGGACTCACTAATCGGTCTTGGTAGTGAGTAAATGGATGTCTTACCAAAAAAATTATTGCAAACCAACGTATCGGAATCTATGTCGTCCGCATCAGGCCGGAAAATTTGCATACGAAGAGCAGGATCTTATGTAAGCATGTGGTAAAAGGTCAGAGATATTTTCTATAGAAATTTTACGTCGTCGAGTGGTAGTCGTATTGTCAAAAATTGGGTTAACTATAGATGGTGCGCACCAATAAAAGGCAAGGCAAAGGGAGCCTCGACGGTGTGGCTCCTCGCGCAGCCTGCTGTCACAACATTTGGGCCCGCTGCAAAGTTATGGGGCCGCGCGTGCGGCGCGCTTTTGCCGATATTTCGGAGAGGCGGTGCCCGCGAGTAGTCTAGAGACCTCAGGATGGAATGGTGCACCGGCACGAGACCGCACGGCTCGTTTGTCAACCCTTCGATGATCGCTCATGCGGAAAACTCGCTCGTCGGCAGCGACGCCATATAATACACTTATACAAACGATAATCCGAGAGATCGTTTCCGTGGCTTCTTCGTCGTTTTTTCCCCCCAAGTTGCAAGCTCACGGTGTCTGTATCTTCATCATTGTCAACCCAGCAGGTCTGATCACGGGTTGCATCACTTACGTGGAAAAAGACACAGCTAACGTGTGAAAAACAAAGTTGACTCTGCATGATACGCGTGGGGTCTATGGTGGTGTAGAATGAGACCTTGCCTTCATTTTTTATTGAAAGCTCAATGTATTGTATGATTTGTGTATGTGGAACGAAAGGGTTGTGATTGTTCGACTCCCTTTTATTAATTATCGGTATCCAACTGCATTTTACGCCAGATATGATTCTGGAAGATTCCTGTGTGTTGTGGACTGATTACCCATCCACGACTTCCCGGCGAATAATTCTATCACATCTCTCCACAAAATGGACAAAGTAATTCACCATAACTTTTATACAACGTAACCCAACAGATCTATGAATAATTCTTGGGATTGAATTATCTAACAATTTAACACAGACGCCATCCTAACCAAAGCTACCACTATGGTGCTTGATAGAGTTGAGGAACGTGGAACATTCTCAACCTTGTTGATGAAGTATTTCTCGTCTAATTTTTCATCAAAATATTCGATTATTTTAAAAGAATTTTCAATCAGTAGTAGAACAAATTGGTACATGGCATCACCTAAAGCAATCAGATTATGTTTCTAGGACACGCCATGCTTTTTTTACGGATGCTGTTACCGTTTCTTAACAGGGTACTCAGCCTTATAGTCTTTTCAATAGATAAGAACATTGCTCGATCGCGATTAGTCATTGAACAGTTTTCTACGAGATAAGGTTTTCATACGACAAAACCAACAAGTTTCTTTGCGTCAATAATATGACTGGCAGAGATGAATGCCTGCCCAATGAGATTCACTTTAGACTCAGCTCTGTTCATAGCAGAAAAAAAAACAGTAATCGGGGTTATTGTACTCTGGTGGAGTCAGAGCTTCGATGCTGCTTTCATGCAAGATCGAGACATCAGCATCCATTCTTTCACCCGGAAGACTTTTCCGTAAACTTTTTTCCCTCGCCACTTGCCCCGA
The DNA here is from genome assembly GCA_030522705.1 of Eretmocerus eremicus. NCBI lineage: Eukaryota > Metazoa > Arthropoda > Insecta > Hymenoptera > Aphelinidae > Eretmocerus > Eretmocerus eremicus. Next base: position 6,514 of record JAPYYZ010019612.1, read on the forward strand.
CGTCGGGTAGTCGGCCCGCTCAGAAAAACTTCTCGTGTGCCCTCGTTGAATCTTCGGCCTCTATATAAAATCTCGCTCGCGCGAGATGACACCGACACTCTCAGCTTTCTCGCAGACCATCGCCATTGTACGCGATGAAGACGCGACACATTGTATAAGTAAGCGAGTCCGACGAGAGGAAGTTGAGAAACCTGCTGCTGCGTTTACCACAGTGCGCGAGCGTATGGAAAAAAGGGTAGGGCCAGTGCGGTGGAACAAAAGTTGAGCCAACAGATGAAAAAAGGGCCGCGATGATCGAGAATAGCGAGGACCCGGCCGAGCAAAAAGCACACAGCAGCGGCCTGTAGTAGTTCAAGAGTAGAGCGAGCGAGCAAAAAGTTTGATGTCCAGGAGTATAAGAGCGGGAAAAGGCTGCTCTGCGTATCGCGCCGGAGACACGAGAAAGCGCGAGCCGCCGCAGCGAGATAGAGCGACGGGGTTGGGGTCTGAGAATATCGCGCTGAGCACGGGGCGCTCTAGCGTTAGACGCGGCGGAGGGGCGCGTATGCAGATGAGGGCGAGCGAGGCGCACAAAGGGCCCATAGTCTCACGCTATTGTGGGCCTCAGGTAAGATAAAAGGGTGGGCCAGCCAGCCCCGCTGCAAAAAGGAGCTCTCGCTCGCTCTTTCTTGTCTCTGCGGCGGCGGCGAAAAAAGAGCGATGCCCATGGGAGAGAAGACGCGTAAGCGCTCGTCTCCCCGCAACCCCTGAGCCAGCGTGGCGCGAGCCCAGTGATGTCTCTTTAATTTTTATTAATGACGGGACAATTTGAATTTTTGCATCGGTGATATGGGAACAGCTCCTGCTCTCGGCTCGAGCGGGCGCGGCGTCCATCTCTCGCGAACCAGTCGCCCAGCTGATGCTACTTCCTCTCGCGACGCGTCATGGGTATGACTCGCGGCCCGAGTTTTGGAGAGATGCATCGCCGCGCCGCGAGCTTGCAACGAAACGAGAGCGTGATCCTACATTGATGCAGCTCGCGTCGTCATCCATCACAATTATTCGGCTGTCGCTGACGCTTCGCGATTTCTGCCGATCGAGTGATGGATGGAGTGCGAGCACAAGTGCGAGCGTTGAGATGACGACCGTTGCGCGATGGGACTGCATCCGAAAATTCTTGACGCGTCAACGAGCACAAGAAGAAGAAAGAGAGCTCTCTGGCTCTGCGCTAATTCATGTCGTCGAAGTACCATGCATGTATTGTATCATGTGGTTCGTTGCATTCAAAATCGCCGATGGATTTTTTTTTGACGTCACGCCGTGCTGTATGTATCAGGTCGATTATCATGAATATATCTATGAGAGAAAATTATTATATACTCCAATTGACGCCAATTGATTCCACAGGAACATGAAATTACGAAAGTTGATTGAGTGAGCGACCAGAGTCAGCCCAATACGATAGTAGAAACAGGAATTGAAGGTCCTTTAGCGTACGTAAATTTTTTTGGCTAGATGCGGATATCATGCTCCTTAGCGATTTTCATTGCCAAGTAACTGCTCGGCAATGAACACCGCGATTTATAATCAAACGACTAATTCTCGTTTAGCCTATCAATTTGGGTTGGAGTGGCGTATTTTGGCTGCTCGCTTGTTGAATGTATTCACGTGGTAAAGCTCGTGCAAGAAGTCTGTAAATAGAATTTAGCCGTTTCTAATTGCCTTGTTCGCCCTTGTAGCTCACCTTAGCTTTTCGACCAAAATTGACCCCCAGCGCTCTAAACCACTATGCAATTTTTCTAAGATCATAATATCTAAATATACCGCTATTTTGGTGCCAAATGCAAAATAGCATATTTCGATACAAGGGCGTAGAAGTCGGATTTCGCACTCCGAGTGATATTTTTCGGCTCGGGTCGGAATCATCACGAGGATGCAAAATGCAACATTTGGAGTCGTGGATCGGAAGAAATTTTTGGACAATTCGTGAGTGAAAGTCACGAGTCCGTGTGTAGAGTGCACTTTTACGCTTGAAGTGTCGAGAACTTATTTTTAGTATTTTTTGTGGCTTAGTCGAAAATGGGTATGTAGTCACTCGAAACCAAATAAAGGGCCGCAGTAATCGAGACTATTATGTTTTAAATCGGAAACGCATAAGTATTATCAATCTGACACTCAACAAAAGCTTTGCTTTCCATCAAGTCACAACATCAATTTTTTTCACGAAATTTACTGGATTTGAATCACTTTGATAGAATGTCGAGTCTAACTCAGTTCTTGGGAAATATTCCAACCTTGTAGCCCACGCAGGCAATATTTCCTGAATTTTCGAAGCTTGTGGTCACAATTGGTCTCGTTGTGTACTTAATAAACTCTTTGAAGGTTTTATCTACTTGTCCATGAAGTTTTTATTCAATCACTTGTCAAACATTTCTTTCAACTACTGATAAAATTTTCAACCAGGTGGTTGACACTTCTGGTTGAATTTTCAACCACCTTTTTACAGTGTAGTTAAAATATCTCTTTACTCTTTAGAAACGATAGGAAACGTGAATATACCTTTAATCTTTCTCGAATGTATATCACAATGGAATATCGATGTACTGTATAAATAGAGTAAAAAGAAACACACTAGGTGCGCGAAATTCCCAAGTTTCTACACTATTCTACTAAACAGATACAGTATGTATCAGGTGCTTACTCATTCTTATGCCCAGGTTCGGTCTGTTTGAGCCAATGTTTCTGGTTCTAGGATATGAGCTGCGATGCGGTATGCCTATTATATACGGTGGCTCTGAAAATGTGTATGAATACAAGTCTCGCATCTCGAAATGATCGAGCAGAGCTTTCGCCAATGTCTACCGGTCGCATTCGGCGGATACATCCTCGAGCATCTCTCGTCCCGCACTTTTCGGAATAAAGAGCGCGCAAGCTCAACAGTGGGTCACGAGACAGTGGAGCCAGTCATTCGCAAGGGCATAGCCCGCACGTGCGGCCCGTCTGACGAAGAGCAGAGGGCCGTCGTCGTCATCTCACGCTCGATCCGTCGGCTCATCTCTCGGAGCAGCAGCGGCAGCAGCCGAATAACCGAGCCGAGTCGAGCGAGCGATCATCGCCAACTGCTCGCTCAGAGGCTGTATCATATCTCTGCGCTTGTGCAGCGTTTTGGGCCAACCGCGAGCAGGCGTCGCCGTCGCTCTCGAGCCTCTGCAATCCTCGGCGGCGGAGTATTTCGAATCGCACGATTTCTCCCTCTCGCAAATATTCTACGCCTCCGTCCGCAGATGAGAGGCTCGTTTTTGCAGCGCAGCGCGCTCCTTTTTTCTAACGAATATTCACATGGCGCAAAAAATGACGACGAGCGAGAGGGACAAGCAGCATCTCGTGCGAATTTCACGATCGCTCCCTTCACGGAACACCGCGCAGTGGCGGACCGAGTAGTTTGCCTCGTCCTCGGAATGACTGCTATGCCCTCCATATGGAAGTCACATGAGCCAGAGAAACAAGTGCCCGCTCGAATTTCGGCAATCTTCCTCGCCGAGTAGCACAAATTATGATTCTCCAGACAAATACACTGGATGCATTCCGAGCCACGTTTTTTGGTTTACTTTTATGAGAAAACGTAGTTTTTCTCAATGAACCGAAGATTACTTATTCGGTTGATAATCGAGTCCGTGTATCTCATTTCTCGTGCACTACGTAATGTAAATTCATCGATATTTCAAAAAAGGACATTTTCTTGTACCTTCAACTATAACGTACCAAAAAAATGAAAATGTATAATTTGGTAGAGTAGAATCATCATTTCACTTTTATCTTTAAATTTTAAGTTTTCGAAAACGCAGCGTTTTTTCTGCAAAAAATTGAGCCTCTCCAAATAAGAAGCTTGAATTCTTACGTCTTCTAGTAAATTTCAGCAATACACTTTGAACGATTTTCAAGTTAATTTTAAAAGCTTAAGAACGAACTTGAGTGCGTTTAAACCTAACCAAGCAAAGCTGAGTTGTACTAAATTATCGAGAAGATTCTTCGATGCAAAATAGTCTACCTCAAACTATCTAGCAATCTCACCCGATATCTTTCAACGATCTGAATAATCGGAAACATCATATTTTAGTATTCTCTACGTATGTACTTCAAAACATATGTTTTGGAAAGGCACAGCTATTTTAGAACGTTCAGATCCGAGATTTCATGAATAGGCCCAGGGCTGAGCCTTAATAACAAATATTTCTGTATGTATGATCATATGTGGATAATGCCATTATATTCTTTGAGCAATTCTTATTTACTCAAAATATTCGAGTAATAAAATTGTCTTCACCTGAAAGGAGGAGGATGATGATGATTCTCATTCATTAGATATCAATCTATAACCTTTTTTCGGACGCGCAACTTTTGTCAGTAGAGTAGCGGCAAATAATCAAAGGTTCATATCGTTGGATGACAATCCTATTGGATCCATTAGCAATCAAAATTCTTCATTTTGTGGAGATATTTGTTTATTATAATTCAGAAGAATTGATTTTTAATTCCCGACTGGAAGTTCAAGAAAACGAACTTTCCATGCGAGCTTGCGACCAACTGTCATTTTTTAAATTCTTCGCCAACTAGTGAATGAGTTCGTCTGAGGTAGGAATTCCTTCTGTGCATAAAGAGAACTTCATTGCGTGTTATAACGAACGCATCCTTTGATATCTGGTAAATAGAAAATACAACATCCCACTAATCCATATTTACCAATGATGATTACCGCGAAACAAATCGATTTCGAAGAGTTCCAATCAGCTATGGGGCTTCTGTGTGGATCAGAAATGCATCTTTGACAAAGTAATTTCCGAAGAGTTGGTGGCTCTATAATCAAAAGCAGCCTAAGCTCAAAAATCGATGCCTTGCCCAACAAAAAGCTCAGCGACCGTCAGCAAGGACTCCATCGCAAAATCTCGCTCGAATCTTTGACACGCAGAGCGGCACGTTGAATACAGCTCGCAAAGTTGCGAGAACGAATTCGCGCGACGCGTCGACCGCGACAGCGAGAGCGGATCCTCGCTTTTTCTGCCCTGCTCCGTCCAGCCGCACGTATGTGTCTTTCTCTGGG